>OZ007579.1:52210256-52437756 GCA_963931925.1 Onchidella celtica
ATCCGAGAAGACTAGGTGCTAGATCCTACCTACCATACGATCAGGCACAGGAAAATTGAGAAAAATCCCAAAATTCCAACCTGCCTGCACCGACCGAGATTCGAACCTGGTATCTAGGCCACCGTGTCAGCCGCCAGATGTTATATGCCTGATCTGTCTATCTATTGGTCTGTCTATCTATTGGTCTGTCTATCTATTGATCTGTCTATCTATTGGTCTGTCTACCTATTGATCTGTCTATCTATTGGTCTGTCTATCTATTGATCTGTCTATCTATTGATCTGTCTATCTATTGATCTGTCTATCTATTGATCTGTCTATCTATTGATCGGTCTGTCGATTGGTCTATCTATTGGTCTGTCTATCTATTGGTCTGTCTATCTATTGGTCTGTCTATCTGTTGGTCTGTCTATCTATAGGTCTGTCTATGACGTTTGTGATTTGGGAAGGGCCGTCCACAAAATGCGTATGCGGGAAATGGATAGGTGGGTGGGTGGATGCCGCCCGAGTGGGAAAAACTTTCGTGGGAATTCTGAAATTTTAGTTGAGGGGGGGGGGGGGGGGGGGAGAGAGATCTAAATTCTAAAGTTTCCTTTTCTTCTTATGTTTTCTTTCTTTTTTTAAAAACCTTTTTTTCTTCTTCAGCAAATTAGATGGTTTGAATATTTAGAAATCATATTATTTCTAATGAAGCGGTCAAGTTGTAATGTCCACACTAAACGCCGCTTTTCTAACATCTGGGCGTTGGCCTGGACACTCACCGTTCTACTGGCCACAAGCTTGTACAAGGGCGAAAAGTTGGGTTGGGTGGGGATGAGGGATGGAGCTGAGGCCAAATGTATGAAAAACAGACATGGGGGGGGGGGGGGGAGGGGTGAGGAAGGGTGAAAAGTAAAAATATAAATAGCTGAGATGGAGCGTACCGTAGTTGCTGGCTAGCGGGCCCCAGTTATTCTTTCATTAATAATTGTGTCAGTTTGCGGTTTGTCAACTGTGTAGGCGATTGTTACGATACAAATCAGACATAGATCCTTGTGTCTTTTTCTGAAAACATAAAAGACAGACAAGAAACAAGAATCTCTGTCAGTCTGTTTGTCCTTATGCCACTTTGTCTGTTAGTCCCTCTGTCTGTGCTTGTGTTTGTCTGACCATCTGTCTGTCTATCTGTCCGCCGGCCTGTCTGTCTGTCTCTCCGTCCGTCCATCCATCTGCCCGTGTGCTTGTCTGTCTGCTTGTCTGTCTGTCCATCCGTCCGTCCGTCTGTACGCTCGTCCACCTGTCTGTCTGTCCGACTGTCCGCCTGACTGCCTGTCTGTCTGTCTGTCTGTCTGTGTGTCTGCCTGTCTAACCAAGACGTCATCACTGGACATTCCTGTATGTCACAACTACCCTATGTCCAGGCACTGTGGAAGGAAAGGATTACAACACCGACTACAACAACAACAACGTCATCTACTTTGGTGGTGGAGGGGACAAGTTGGTGGTGATGTCGGGTGGAGCTGTGGTCTTGACCAAGTTCTGTACTGATGGGGAAACTTTGACAGGTAGGGCGATGGAAAGTGGGAGTTGAGGGGCTTGGATGGTGGGGGTTGGGGAGGTCGTTGATCTACGTGAGAATCTGAGGATGACGAAGAATCGTTTAAGAGGACGAGAAAAAGAAAGAGGGGAATGGATGGAAGACTGATGGATGGGTGGATGGATGGATGGGTGGATGGTTGGATGGGTGGATTAATGGATGGATGTGATGAATGGATAGACGTAGATAAACAGAGAGATTGATGGACTGATGGATGAGTGGATTGATTGATGGATGGATAGATGGGTGGATTGATTGATTGATGGATGGATGGATGGATAAATGAATGGATGGGTGATGAATGGAGGAATGGATGGATGGATGGATGGGATGGATGGAGAAAGAGAGGTGGGGGAAAAGAAAGAAGGAATAAATATTTAATGAAAGACAACCAGGGCAGCGGCTCTGTGTTTAGTCTGTGACAAATGGAACAGCTATTACACGTATTACAAATTACTTCACCCTTACGACACTGCAGGTACAGCCACCATACATGATCAAGGTATCTATCCTACTTCTTACTCTGGAGATCCGGCTCGTTTATCCTTGACCTGCGGGGTGAGTACATTTTATTTGTACATCTTCGTCCATCCATCCATTCATTCATCCATTGATCCATCCATCCATTCATCCAGCCATTCGTCAATCCATCAATCCATGCATCCGTCCATCCATCCACCCATCCATCCATCCATCCATCCATCCATCCATCCATCCATCCATCCATCCACCCATCTATCCATCCATCCACTCATCCATCCATCCTTGCATTCTTGTATCCATCAATCCATTCACCCATCCATCCATCGATCCATGCATTCATCCATAGACCCATCGGTCCATGATCCATCCACCCATGCATCTATCCACCCATTCACCCATCCGTCCAACCATTCATCCATCCATCCTTGCATCCATCCGCCCATCCATCCATCCATCGATCCAATCATCCATCCTTCCAACCATAAATTCATCCATCCATCTATCCATCCATCCATCCATCCATCCATCCATCCATCCATCTATCTATCTATCTATCTATCTATCTATCTATCTATCTATCTATCTATCTATCTGTCTGTCTGTCTGTCTGTCTGTCTGTCTGTCTGTCTGTCTGTCTGTCTGTCTGTCTATCTGTCTCTTTCTCTGTCGGTCAGTTTGTACGTCCATCCGACAGTCCATTTATTCATCTGTCTGTCTGTCAATCTATCGTTCATTTGGCTTCTTGTTCTCTTTGGCTCTCTGTCCAACAACCTGTTTTCTCACTCGTTTGTCTGTCAGACCCTATTCTCTATATATATCCTAGCTGAGTCGATCATAGCTGGTTTATATAGCTAAAAAAAAAAAAGCATAAATAATGTGAAATCTTAAGCATCTGCGCGCCTCTTTCCTGTCAGCCATGTCCAACCGCTTCCACCACCACAACAGCATCAACCACAGCAACATCTGCACCTGCAACATCCGACCAATCAACAGCAACAACAACAGCCTCGCCCACCACAGTGACTGCAGTATTAGGCAATGACACGAGTACAGAGAACCAGCTGCTCTGGTTGGTTCCCGTCATTGTTGGGGGCGTGTCCTGGCTGTCTGTCACCGGGTTTGTCATCTTCCGGTTCTGCTGTCACTGGAGAAATCCGTTCACTGGATGCTGTACCAGCAAGTAGGATGTTGTCTCAACTCCAGCGTCATAATACAAGAATGAAAGAAAGAATGGGAGAAATGAACCAGAGAAAGAAAGAAAAAACAACAACAAAAAAAAGGAAACAAAAAGAAAGAAGGAAAGAAAAAATGTTTTTTCTGTAGATGTTTTTGAGAGTTCACAATTGGGGAGAGAGAGGTAGGGAGGGAGAGAGAGGTAGGGAGGGAGAGAGAGGTAGGGAGGGGAGAGAGGTAGGGAGGGAGAGAGAGGTAGGGAGGGAGAGAGAGGTAGGGAGGGGGAGAGAGGTAGGGAGGGAGAGAGAGGTAGGGAGGGAGAGAGAGGTAGGGAGGGGGAGAGAGGTAGGGAGGGAGAGAGAGGTAGGGAGGGAGAGAGAGGTAGGGAGGGGGAGAGAGGTAGGGAGGGGGAGAGAGGTAGGGAGGGGGAGAGAGGTAGGGAGGGAGAGAGAGGTAGGGAGGGAGAGAGTGGTAGGGAGGGAGAGAGTGGTAGGGAGGGAGAGAGAGGTAGGGAGGGGGGGGAGAGAGAGGTAGGGAGGGAGAGAGAGGTAGGGAGGGAGAGAGAGGTAGGGAGGGAGAGAGAGGTAGGGAGGGGGAGAGAGGTAGGGAGGGAGAGAGAGGTGGAGAGAGTGGTAGGGAGGGAGAGAGAGGTAGGGAGGGAGAGAGAGGTAGGGAGGGGGAGAGAGGTAGGGAGGGAGAGAGGTAGGGAGGGAGAGAGAGGTGGAGAGAGTGGTACGGAGGGAGAGAGAGGTAGGGAGGGGAGAGAGGTAGGGAGGGAGAGATAGGTAGGGAGGGGGAGAGAGGTAGGGAGGGAGAGAGAGGTAGGGAGGGAGAGAGAGGTAGGGAGGGGGAGAGAGGTAGGGAGGGAGAGAGAGGTGGAGAGAGTGGTAGGGAGGGAGAGAGAGGTAGGGAGGGGGAGAGAGGTAGGGAGGGAGAGAGAGGTGGAGAGAGTGGTACGGAGGGAGAGAGAGGTAGGGAGGGGGAGAGAGGTAGGGAGGGGGAGAGAGGTAGGGAGGGAGAGAGAGGTAGGGAGGGAGAGAGAGGTAGGGAGGGAGAGAGAGGTAGGGAGGGGGAGAGAGGTAGGGAGGGAGAGAGAGAAACAACGCCGATCAAAACAAGACTAAGAGATCACGGGTGAGCAGAAAGCCTTTTTTTTGTCCTTGACCCGTGAAGTCGCGGATTTACTGGTACATTTCAAAAATGTCACTTCCGCCAGCATTAGCACTAAGAAAATTAGGCTTGCAAGAGGCGCTTTAGAGCAGCCAATCAAACCAAGGACAGAAATAATCCGCGAATTCTCACAGCCCCAGTGGGAGACGATCTATGGAAAGCTGCAAGAACATATTATGTACTATAGAACTGTACTGTAGTAAGACTGTACAGAGTCAGTACACATCCAACCATGCCACGTCAGCTGCATTTGACTGTATCAGATTTCACCAAAGACAACACATTTAGATTTCAGTGCCCTTAGTTTCGTCAGGGAATAATTTTAAGCAAAGTCTACTTTTCCACTGCTGTCCAACTAACAAAAAGAACATTCTAGATGGCAATAATTATGAAAAGGGCAAACAAAAAGGGGGGGGGGGAGAGGAGCGGTGGAGAGTTAGAAAGATAAAATTAACTGTCAAACTGTAATCAAGACAGAGAGATCTCTAATGTCAATTACCATTCTGCCATGTTTGTAAAATGTGTATCATTTCTCTTCAAAAGAGCCACAACTTGTGGCTGGAGCTGAAAAAGAGATTGATATGATAATTCCGTGTTCCACGAACGAATGTACAGGGCAGTAACTCTTTCTTTGGCAATTACACTGCCATATTTTGGTTTTGTCCCTTGTTTCTTACACGCATCGTGGCCAAAGTTAAAAAAAAAATAAATATAGGGCAGATAAATCATTAAAACCAGGGACCAAAACTAAAAAGAACAGTAATGAGATCTTTTTGCAAAAATTTAGGTTTTGCGACATTGCGTGAAGCAAAAAAAAAAAAAAAAGACACAAAAAAAACAAAACAACAACACTTAAGCGACGATGTTATGTTGTTTAACTGTCAGATAACACGTGGAGCTTACTTTGACTAGGCCTACATGGACCACGTGCCTCGAGCCACTATGAGATAATAATATACTTGTCAGTACCACAGAGTTTGACACCATCGTAGATCCTTTGGATAATACATCCCTGTACTAGCCATAGTCATCGATAGATTTGATAATCTGTGCGACTGTGCGAATGTTGATAGTCTGGTTTAGTTTTGCGAAGTCCAGCCAAAATGGCATGGGACTAAAAACTTCTTGAGCTAAAACATCATCGGGTGAGATCGTATTCTTTTCTGATCTTCCTTTTCAGATGGCGGGACTGACGGGATCACAGTGAAAACCATTTTTCCAATCTGAACATTATGCAACCCTATGGTTGGGGGGGGGGGGGGAGGGGGTAAAACTCACTGCTAATTTTATGAGCTCGCTTGGATACTAATATTCCTAATGGCATTTACCAAAAAAAAAAAAAATGCTTTCAGACCGAAACCTCTGCAAGTAGGCCTACAGCCAAGGCAGTCACAAGGGGAGGAGCCAAGTCCACAACGTCACAGAAAAGTGGGCGTGGCTCCGCCCATTCCACAAATAATCCCGCCCACACCTGAGCCATCGCCCCCAACTGAACGGAAGTGAGTGCACGTAGACTATACAGTACTTAGGTCTGATCGATGCACCCATTTACTATCCCATTCGTCCACTCGTAATCTTTTGCTCATAAATAGGCCTACGAGTACCACTGTCTTCACATACCTACTCACCTGTCTCGTGAAGAGCTTTGAATAACCTAGATAAAAATAAAAATTCAGAACTTCCTCCTTCTGTTCTATTCTCTGCCGTCTTGGCTACTCTCTAACACAATATGGCCGTCATCGTGTCAACGTGAATTCTCCAAACTCAAAATCCAAACCCTCATTAGTAAAAAGAAACCCAAAAAATCCCATATCCACACAAAGGAAACATATCAAATTTTGTATCTGCATCCCATTAAAAACAAACAAAAACGATTCTTCAGCTGCTAATTTGAAGAATATAAATTTTTTTGTTTTTAGAGCCTTTGCAGAAAAAATTGATGAAATTTGTTCTTATTTTTGTCCAGGCATTTGCCAAACATCTTCAGGTTCCGGAAAGAAGGTAAGAACATTTCTCTCTCTCTCTCTCTCTCTCTCTCTTTTTTTTCTTGTTCAGCACCAGGTCATCAAAGGCATCATGAAAACATCAGAATTTTCATTTATTTTAGGGATCAATTTGTGGAATATTTGAATTAAAAAAAAAGAAACAGAGTGGTGCTACATCAGGCAGCTCCCCCCCCCCCCTCCCCCAACTAGGTAGTCCTCTAGGTCAGTGGTCCCCAACCTTTTTATCACCGCGGACCGGTCAACATTTGATAATTTTACCGCGGCGGGGGGGGGGGGGGCGTTGATTGTTTATATTTTAGATTGTTTTAATTTAACAATTTTGATTTAATTGTATTTAAACACTGGGCCTTTTCCTTTGCGCAAGGAAACTTTCTAACAACGTCTGTTTCGTATTCATTTTTGGCCAATATATGGGTTAAATTTCAGCGCTGAAGTGACCGAGATGTAACCTGGAATTTAAAAAATAGTTAAACTCAGATAGTAGATAAAATGGAAATAATTAAAAAAATATTTCTTGTGCGGTCCGGTACCATTTGATCCACGGACCGGTACCGGTCCCCACTGCTCTGCAGAGGGTAATCAGAATTTAAGCTAGTAAGATCCTCATAACAGGACGTATCGCTACATCATATTTTTATATAATTATAAATGCAGCGACTAAAACAATGAAACGGATGCTAGGCACTGCAAAATCTAAAGAGCGGACTATCTTGTCAACAGGACAGGAATGCGGCAATTTACAAGCCAAACTAATCTGAAAATACCATTCATTCATATTAACAGATTTATAGACTTGTATTTTCATCCATTTAAAAAAATATAATTTGAACGGCAAGTTTTCATTGTCACATTTATATCCAGAGATTTTGTTATTCTACCATCTCATAAAGTTTCTCGAAAATGACCCATTAACATTAAATGGCAGAAAGTGCTTAAGTGGCATCTCTGTGACAACGATGTGCAGCGACCTCGGAGAAGTGGCTATCTACCGTTGCGGTATAGGTTCGCTCTACTTATCAAGTGAAGTGATGTTCTTGATACGTTCAACTGATTTTGATCACAGTTTCTAGATCTAGACTATATTATTATGCTTTGATAGCTCTTGCTGTGTGCGTAGAGTTTAATTATTCTCAGATTACCTCACACAAACAAACAAAATCCACACAAACTCTTTCACTCTACTCCGTGCCTTTCGATTAGGATGAAAACGACCGCATAGTGAAAAACATGCATAAATCTAGGTAAAATCAGGCCAAACTTTGATTATAGGCCTATTTTTATCCCCACTATTCTGCTGTCTACGGGGCCGCGTCGACGAATACAGGCTATGCTTAAGATAGCTTCTGGGTGTTGTCAAGTCCTCTTTGTCTTTGTTAATGACTGATTTTGGACCAGTTCATAAGGTGTAGGTCCCTATACAGATGCTTTTCGGTGAGGAGTGTTGGACTATATAACAAACGCAAATAGCGAGGTAGAATGGAATGCTGAGCTGACTAAATGGACTTGGAGTTAGGCTCGATCTGGAAAGCACAGTAATTCTAGAATTAATATTCGAAGGGTAATCACTGATTATTTGATTATGAGGATGCCTCGCCCCTGGTTTTATAGTAAATGCGCGGCTTGGCGATTAACCTATATAACAACATGAAATAATTATGTCCCCGCCTAAAGTTGTGTAACTTGTATGGTACTCCTTCCCTGCCGTTCTGTGAACTAACCAGTGTTTTACTGTAATCCAATGCCACTGATCAGACTCCAGTGACCAGACCAATCAGCTGAGGTTATCCAGACTGTCCGTGACAGATTCCCTGCCCTCGGTGGAAGTCACGTCACGTGACAGCGTGGCGTCAGCAACAAGCTTGAGAATCAGCGTCACCAGTAGATCTGGGTCTCGAACCTCCAGTTTCCATCAGACCAGCAGCGCCCCAGACATTACACAAATAGGTAAGAGGAAATAGTATGGTCTGGAGACCTTCCTTGGGATAGACTGGAGAAAGTTGTAGCACTTTGTTGAGAAAGGAATTTATTCAATATTACTGATGTGGCATCTGGGCTAACAACGGACGTTTCTTTGGTTTCTTTGGGAAGAGCTCACCTCAATGTTCTGTGTAGACCAGGGGCAAGTGGACAACTAACAAACATTTGTAGTGAAAGATTTGATTTCTTTTCTGCTTTTGAAATAGCAAGTATGAGAAAAAAAAAAAGACAACTATCAGGATGGCACAATACTGACAGTCCTGCTAAACATAATCACACTTAACAAAATTAAACTCAGTCACTAAGGAATAAGGCAGACTAAGGCTGGCGTAGGCTCCACACTGGCGTCTCACCAACTAATTGCATCACACTAAAGCACTACTCACTGCTCATACCACCGCGATGTGGGCAGTGAGTTGTATTAGGGTCGAGACAGAGTGAACTCACATTTCGTACAACTTCACACTGCTTCCTCACCGGTTCCATAAACACTCTATAAAACCGTTGTAAGCGAGCGGAGTGCAGCCTACAAACAATCGTTTGAAAGTTCACGGTGTCTCCTCATCTTCCACACATGGACGGACCGTGATTACATTTTTACCGCTGCACTAAATTTCGTCCTCGGTTCATCCGGGAAGGATGACGCAATGACGACCGGGCGTGGTCGGTCGACACATGATTGTGTTGTTCTTTTCAAATTCAGTGTGATTCCAGTGAGTGTGTATTGTTCCTGAAAATCAACATGGACGAAGCATTGATTGCGCCCGTAGAAAAGCGACAAGCTTTATTACGAACAAAAAAATTGAATATTCCAACCGAATATTCGTACAAAAGCAATGGACAGAAATCGCTCTGGAACTTGTTAGCAGTCCAGCTGGAGATCACCGCCCCCGAGTTTGTGGGACAGTTCAGTCATGTTGTGGATGAGACTTTTACTTCTTAATGTGTCTGGTCGCGGCTTTCGTTTAAGTTGGATTTCAGTCTAATTAAAAAACATGTAAATGAAATTTGGAAAAATGAATTTGAAGATTATTTAAACCAAAAAGTGACCATCACAAAACAAATATATCAAAACTGGGATACATTTAGGATGGATTTTAGTATACCCAGTGAAACAGGTTTAAATATCTTAAGGATAGGTATACTTAGGCTTAGGGCAACTACAACTGCAATCTCTGCGACGTGCCCATGACGACAGAGCACATCCTTTTTCATTGTAGGAAAAACGATACAGAAAGAAACAAACTTAAAATTCTAATCCCAGAAACATTTACCTTGGCCGGCATCTTGTCTCTAGTTGATAACAGTTTCAAAAAAGAAAAAAGGGCCCTGGTTAATAAAATAAATCTGTACGTTGACTGCAGCAAAGTTGGCAGCCCTGGCCTGGCGGATCAGTGAACCATTATGGTAGCAGTTGCGCCGCTCGACATCCAATTGCGGAATAGCGTGCTGAGGCCGGCCGCCGGTGAGGGCCGGAGGCCGGGTGACGCCGGTATGACCGCACACGAACTGATAGGAGGCTCGCCAGCCATAAAATAAATTATTAAATAGAATATTTTAGAATAAAAATCTTAAATAAATAAATATATTAATATACCCACATTGTATTTTGTTATATAAATTTATTTTAAAAATAACTTCTTTTATCTGCCAGGGCCGACAGACTTTTTCTGCCGGCCCAGCCATACAGGCAGAAACAATGGCCTCGGATGCCTATTGCACCCGGGACCACCCAACGCAGAGTTTTTATAAAGATCCCTGAAATTATGCTCTGCTGCGGGACTAGTCTTGATGCCGCCAGGCTCCCTGGCGGTACCAAGAACTAAAGATCAAAATTCAAAAACCCTAGAGCCCTGCTAGGTCTTAATATCTTATTACTTGTTTTAACTGGGGCTCCAGAGGAAAACAGTCAATTAGTGACGTCATGTTACAGTGGCAATAAAGGGATCAAACTCCTGAAAGGGACAGTGCCCAGAACTGCTGTCCACTTATCTCCCTTCATCTGTCACTTGTCTTGCCCTTGCCTTGGCACTCACTAGAAAATGAATAAAATACCACGACCAGAAAAGACGAAGAACGAAGACAACAGAAAAAAAGAAAGAAAGAAAGAACAACAACAAACAAGACAGAGAGAGACAATTAAGAACAGGCCAGGCCAACAGCACTATGCTGAGGCCCCCGAGAAACAAAAGAACTCAACGCTCTGGAACTTGGACAAGAAGGTATGTTTAATAAAATCCAAATGACTTTAATGCCGTGTCTGTATTTGAGCCAGTAAAGCATCACGAGTCTCAAACAAGAAACACCGACAACTGTTGACGGCATCTTGAACGGAAATGAGCTGTGTCAGATACGAGTCTCGAGACGGGCCAGTGAGAACGGCTTGTGAACTCTTCTTGAGATTTCACATCACATTCGTTTCACGGTTCAACCACATATAAAGTGGAAGTAGTGTGAATTATGAGTGTGGGTCTACTCTGTCTCGACCTTTACAGTGTGATGCATAATAATTAGGTGGTGAGCCACCAGTCTGCGGCATACGCTAGCCTTGGTCTGGCTTATCCCTAATAGAGTACACCTCTTCCCAAAGAAAAAAAAAAGTATAACGAGCCAGTGTTAAAAAACAACAACAACAGCAAAACTTGCAGATGTAGTCACGAGACAGATGGTACTGCACCGGGGGAAATCAAAACAACTCCATTCCTTTCGGGAATTCTGACTTTTGTTGCTGTTCCTAAAGCATTTAAATTTTAATAAATACCGAGTCAGTAATGAAGGCAAACCCTGTACTGTTTTCAACCGCCAATTGTGAGGTAACCAGTGTTTTACTGTAATCCAATGCCACTGATCAGACTCCAGTGACCAGACCAATCAGCTGAGGTTATCCAGACTGTCCGTGACAGATTCCCTGCCCTCGCTGGAAGTCGCGTCACGTGATAGTGTGACGTCAGCAAGGAGCTCCAGACTCAGCGTCACCAGTAGATCTGGGTCCCCAACCTCCAGTTTCCATCAGACCAGCAGTGCCCCAGATATCACACAAATAGGTAAAATATCTATATATATTATTATAATTCACAAATTTTCCACCGTTGAACGCAAAAGGCCTTTCATTTGGCCACCTGCAGTAACCAGATTTTGCATGTTGGTTTCAAATACCATAGAGGGTGCACTGAAGTTCGGATTTGTTTAAAATTAGTTTTGTTTTTCTTTTTTTTGTTGAGTTTGCTTTGTGTCGCTGACTGCTCCCCCCCTGCGCCCCCCGCCCCCCCACTTTTTTTCGAGCACATGACCCATGACGTCAACCCTTCCTGCAGGCTGATTTAAATTGTAGCATTTTGTTGGCAATAGGGATGGGTGGTGTTCTATCTGTTCAATATGCTCACGTCACATGTGGAAGGCGACAGTTTTGCACAAATGACAGTACGATACAGTATGATATCTAATCTATCTACCTTCGCTGAGACAGACTGGAAACAACAGTGGTACTTTTTGGTGGGGAATACAACAGTCTGTTAAGGCTTTTTTCACTGATCTCTGTTCGTCCATTTTTGTGTTTGCTTCGCCGCTCGCTCTAAGTTAATTATCAGCAATTCTTCAAATTAAAAAGCATTATGCATCTGTTCCCCCTTCTCCCCCCTCCCCATCAGCTGTTCCACAACAAAAAAAGTGTATGATAAAGAATTCGGAATAGGCACTACCCACTAGAGTTTGACTCTTTGGACCCCCCTCCCCCAGGTACGCCTTTCTTTGATACAGCCTTGATGGTTGTAACTTTAACTTACATTCTGCTTCGACTTTGACCTTTTTAAAAATTAGATATAACACAGGTAAGTCTTATGCTCGAGTTTGACAAAATGCTACTTTTTAAAAAGATTAAATAAAACCAAAGTTTTTCTGAAATAATTGAAAAATACGCCATGGAAGCTTGTCATACGCTGAGGGGGTAACCCTCCCCACTCCCGACCTCTCCAACCAACCAACCAAGGGGCGTATGCGCTGTGTGGACGGCCCCAAGTCCATTATCTGCCATTATCATTTCATCACTATCAAAGTTATTTTTGTGTTCCATAGAAGCAGACACGAGTGACCAAGATGCCAGGAAGAAATCTCGCTGGGCGTTCAGATCGGCCAGGAAAGACACGCTCCGTGTTGCTGAGGCCATCCCGCTAGCTCACGTCTCATCACAGCCAAGTCTGAGACTCAGTGTAGCCACTAGTCCGGCTGGTCCTATCAACTCTCAGACAGCTGAAGAAAAGGCTTCAGTTAGGAGAAAAACTTGTGTTTAGAAAGGGAGGGGTGGGGGGGGGGGATTGGGAAAGGGAAGACAGTGGCGTGCAAGGGCACTGGGAGGGGACGCCACTGAGCATTTTCTCATCAAGTCAGACAACCCGTCCTGGGATTGCACAAAATAATTTTACCACATAAAAAACGAAGTCCAGTTACAGATTTTATGTAGTGCCTTTATTTGTTAATTAAAAGATTAATGATTTTGACTTGTATGTTTTTGAGCTAATATTGTGGTAAAGCTATCTAAAAGTTGGGTATCGGATATTTGGACAGAGGTGCAACTTCAGTGGTTGTTTCAGGCGCTATTTTCGCTAGACACGCCCCTGACACAGTGGCAAACCCAGTCTAAACTTTTGCCTGTTCACGTCTAGATCCAAGCAGACAACAAGGTCTGTCAGGTTTTTTCCAAACCGGCCACAGTGACGTCATTTGCCGCCACTGACAAACCTGGAGGGCGTGAAGACAAAAAGTGGAAAAAACAAAGCATTTAGGAATAACATACCAACCCATGGGGATCACCATAAAATGAAAACAAGAAATGTTTTGTTACCTTTTTTTTCCAGCGAAATAATATACCTGAGAGACCCAACGTTGGCAGTTGAAAGAAGTAAAGACATCCCCCCCCCCCACCCCACCCCGCCCTATTGATAAAAGATATTTATGAAATTGTGTCCATATTGGTGTACTTGAAAATGATGTAGCTTACAGTTTCATGTATTTTATTGTAAGTTTGAACATTTTCTAGACTTATAGAGGTGTTAGATATTCACGTATATCATAGCAGGTATTGCCAAATCTTTGAAAGTTTCACGTTTTTAATATAAATGTTAATATACGGGGTGTCTAAAAAAACAACAAAACAAACAAACAAAAAAAATGTATAAAGGAACAGCTTAATGTTGTTTTGCAACTGTATTGAACTGCGTTGTCATCAATGTCTGGCCCAGAACGTCTACAGATTAAACATGGGACAACTCAGATAATGACACACATTCTGTCCTCTTTAATTTGAATAATAAATCCCGGATGTAATTTTAATTGACGTTGTATTAATAAATATTCAAAGGGTGTACATCTTTTCGGTTTTTGTTAGGAGAATAGAGTCTTTCACCTGGCTGAACAGCGAATCCAGAATGTTCTCTGTTTGCTTTGTAATTAGACCTTTTTTTTTTTTTTTGAGACACTCTTAAAGTTTTCTAGATTTAACGATTCTTGGCAATGAAAGTGCCATACAGTTTTGATAAATTATTGCCAGTGCGCACCTGACCAAACTTTTCAGATATTCTAAGCAGTGTTTTATAACCTATCTCCTTGACTAGCAAACAAAGCATTCACAAGCGTGTTAAAAAATCGGTGAGAACAAAAGGAAATGCGTCGTCATGTTGACGTAAAGTATATAATGAATTGCTGCTGGAGTGATCATAACATGATTAGAATTTCAGCGATTTCAGGTGTTTTTTTTTTGGTAACAGACAGACACTCAATAATGTAAGTTTGATCTTTTGTTTATTGAGATATGATTGTACATTGAGATATGATTGTATGATTGTACACTGAGATGTGATTGTACACTGAGATATGGTTGTATACTGAGATATGATTGTACACTGACATATGATTGAATCCTGGGACATGATTGTACATTGAGATATGATTGAATACTGGGATATGATTGTACACTGAGATACGATTGTATACTGGGATATGATTGTACACTGAGATAATGGTTGTACACCGAGATATGATTGTGAACTGGGATATGATTGTACAATGAGATATGATGGTGCACTGAGATATAAGTGCACACTGAGATATGATTGTGCAGTGAGATATGATTGTACACTGAGATATAATTGTGCACTGAGATATGATTGTACACTGAGACATGATTGCACACCGAGATATGATTGTACAGTGAAGTAGCAGTGATTGTACACAAGACAATCTGTAGATAATGTTTTCAAGAATATTAATTTAGTTGCATCCGTTTGTTTTCAATAATGAGAGCAGGGTCGGATTATGATTTTGCAGGCCCCAGGGCTGTGAGGCCCCCAATAATAATTAATCTGAGCATGAATTTCGGATTCTTGAAATCAGTTTATTCAACTTCTACATCATAATGTCATGTAAATTATGGATGCCTACCAACATTTTCAGAAAAATGCTATGATTTGTTTTGGAATGTTGTCACAATACGTACGCCCTCTAAGTTTTTTTTTTTTGCGTTACGGATTCGTATTTTAAAACCTTTTGTGATTCCAGAGCTAGAGAACTCCTCCAGAAATACTCCTAACAACAGCCTTAATTAATTATTCTTTCAGATTTTCGTTTTGTTTTCCTTCTGTTCTTTTTTGTTGAAAGGGCAGGGGGGCAGGGTTAGGGATTCAGTAAAATTTCGGGTTGAGGATAAAAACGGGGTTAGGGATCGGTGCATGGGCTCCTAGCGCAAAACGCCTGAGTGTAAACGTGCAAGTGCGACCTGCAATAAAAATGAAAATAAGGCTTTGATATTGAACAATTTATTTAATCTCTGGAGGCCTTCAGCTGGCCGAGGCCCTTGGGTTGTAGCCATAAATGCCCTTATCCGGCACTGAATGAGGTTGATAAATATCTTTTTGGTGAGCAAAGGGTTAAAGAAGAAATGGGTAAGATAATTATATCCTTTCGAAAACTATAAGATAGTGCAAAAAGAACGTTCTCGTGTAATAGAATGTGTAAGTATGTTATCTCTTAACTTGTACATAAGATTGCATACACACAATATTAACACGAGAGTCGATTCATTACAACATCATAACAACCTATATTGTTATCAGCCGTGGTTGGTTGTGGCTGGCTGGCAACGCCACTCATAAACCATTCGTGATGCATTTATCCGAACTTATCCAGTTTGCCTTTAGGTAGACATAAAAAAATTTTGTTTTCTGACTTAACTACTGTACACATGTTAGTATTTGCCATTCCATATCTGATTTGAAAAACTGAAACTATTATGAAAGGATTTTACCTACTTCCACATAAACCAATTTTGAAAAATAATATTGTTCTCCTGTTCAGGCAAATAAAAACAACAACAACAACAACAAACAGTGCAGGCAAAGTTTCAGCAATTTTCATCAATCCGTTTTCAAGAAATTGCCATTTTAGCTGCGCCACGAAGTTTGAGACCCGCTATGGTAATATCCCAACACGCTGTGTAAGATTGAGAATCTTCTTGTATTTATTGTGTCCTTGTATGAACGTGTCTGTTTTAGTGTCAGTTTTTTATCTCCCATTTTTTGTGTGCTTAAATTTTTTGCTGAATGTCGCAGAGGGAGTAAATCTCAGAATGTTATTCTGTTGACTTCGTTGTCTATCTGTCTGTCTGTCTGTCTGTCTGTCTTTCTGTCTATCTATCTATTTATCTGTGTTTTGTCTGTCGAACTGCCTGTCTGTATGTGTTTGTCTGTGTATTTGTCTATCGTACCGTCTTTCTGTCTGTTTGTCTGCATGTCTGCCTATCTTCTCTCTGTCAACCTGGCCACCTGTCTATCGGCCTACCTGTGTGTCGGTCTTCATGTCTGTTAGTCTGTCTGTCGGCCTACCTGTTTGTCTGTCTACATGTCTGTTAGTCTGTCTGTCGGCCTACCTCTGTGTCTATCTACATGTCTGTTAGTCTGTCTGTCGGCCTACCTGTGTGTCTGTCTACATGTCTGGCAGTCTGTCTGTCGGCCTACCAGTGTGTCTGTCTACATGTCTGTTAGTCTGTCTGTCGGCCTACCAGTGTGTCGGTCTACATGTCTGTCAGTCTGTCTGTCGGCCTACTTGTGTGTCTGTCTACATGTCTGTCAGTCTGTCTATCGGCCTACCTGTGTGTCGGTCTTCATGTCCCTCAGTCTGTCTGTCGGCCTAGCTGTGTGTCTGTCTACATGTCTGTCAGTCTGTCTGTCGGCCTACCAGTGTGTCTGTCTACATGTCTGTCAGTCTGTCTGTCGGCCTACCTGTGTCTGTCTACATGTCTGTCAGTCTGTCGGCCTACCAGTGTGTCTGTCTACATGTCTGTCAGTCTGTCTGTCGGCCTACCTGTGTCTGTCTACATGTCTGTCAGTCTGTCGGCCTACCAGTGTGTCTGTCTACATGTCTGTCTGTCTGTCTGTCGGCCTACCTGTGCCTGTCTGCATGTCTGTCAGTCTGTCTGTCGGCCTACCTGTGTCTGTCTACATGTCTGTCAGTCTGTCTGTCCGCCTACCCGTGTTTGTCTACATGTCTGTCTGTCGGCCTACCTGTGTGTCTGTCTACATGTCTGTCAGTCTGTCTGTCGGCCTACCAGTGTGTCTGTCTACATGTCTGTCAGTCTGTCTGTCGGCCTACCTGTGTGTCTATCTACATGTCTGTCAGTCTGTCTGTCGGCCTACCTGTGTGTCTGTCTACATGTCCGTCAGTCTGTCTGTCGGCCTACCTGTGTGTCTGTCTACATGTCCGTCAGTCTGTCTGTCGGCCTACCTGTATGTCTATCTACATGTCTGTCAGTCTGTCTGTCGGCCTACCTGTGTGTCTGTCTACATGTCTGTCAGTCTGTCTGTCGGCCTACCGGTGTGTCTGTCTACATGTCTGTCAGTCTGTACATTTATCTGCCTGTCTGTTTGTGTTCCATCTAGCTGTCTGCCTGCCTGTCATTCCATATCTTCAATTTCTTTATCTATCCACTCTCTGCCCATCAATTACCGTAAACCAACAGTGTACCCCGTGTGCCTGTATACACCCACCAGTACTTAACGTCGCCCCCTGGCCTGTGAAGTGAACAAACATTCAATGGCCGCTCTCTGTACACACAAAAGCCGGTTTTTTAGCCTCTGAATAAACGCCGGCATTTATTTCATGTTTCTGATACAAAAAACCATAATATATCGATCTCCTTGTGTAAACAGATCTTATCTCTCTCCCTCTCTCTCGCTCTAACTGTGTAATCCAGCTCTCTCCCAGGCCCGTGACGCAAGACACGAACTTTGGTTGACCTGTTTATAGACGGTCTGAACTTTAAAGATCTGTCAAATTTTTACTTTGATTTGAGCCAACAGCAGGAAAATGTTTAGGTGTGAAATTTTCAGCATTTGTATAGTAAAGAAATTGCGTACAAATCTGCACCCGCTACTACTATTACAACGACTTCAGCTGCTAATGCTCCTACAACAACAACAGATACAACTACATGTACTGTCATTACTACCGTACATGTACTACAACATATTTCCTATTCATTTCTGATCCACTGTAGCGTTTATTGTTTATTACGAAAGGGGTTTGTAACATACAGACTTTTCGCTCTCTCTGTTTTTGCTCTGCCATACTTTAACACGCCCTGCTGTGACATCGCAAATTTTCTAGGTTTTTTTTTCTTTTTTTACCAATACTACACTCTGTGTGCTACGACATCTGCTACTATACAAATAATTTGAAAATAACTCTTAAATGACTGGAAAATTCATGCAGTCTTCGGGGTCAAACAAATAATAATAATAATAATAAAAAGAGTTAAAGTTGTCGATTGTAGTTAAGATCCAGCACACAATCAGTGTGTTTTAGGACTCTATTTTAGGACGTTCGCTGACATTGGCATTTACATCTCACTTTTCTTGTCTTTATATTTCTTGTTGTGGGAGGGGGGGGGGATTCGTTGTTTAGAATTTTGTCCCGAGCAGCGGCCTTGTTCGGCCTGTTCGTCTCGACTTTTAACTGCCAAAGTATCGTTAACGTGTGCGACGTGCACACTGGCCCTTCCAGTTTCTTCGTCTTTATCCCAGAAGACTAGGTGCTCTATCCTACCCACCATAGGATCCAGCATGCCTGGGCCGGGGGTCGAACTTAATACCGTCAGCACGAGTGGCGTACAATCAGCAAACAACAGCAACATATGTATGTGATTGTGTATGGCCTTTTAAATCAAGAAAGATTTCGACCTGTCAGAGATAGATAATTCCTGCTTCAATCGACTATGATTTTCAAATTGTGCTGCCTTCTTATCTGCCTACAGTCATAAATTTTTACCTAATCAATTTCTACAACACGGACATTGCAGTTAACATTTTTATCTGGCCTATTCAATATGAAAATGAACAACACCAAATCATACGTGTCTGGTCCGTCTGAAGTAAAACCAAGGAATTCTTCGGAATCAGCAAACGTGTAAGTCATACAACTTATGATTTTCTATCTACACTGTTTCTCAATGGCGTGACCAGTGCATCAAGACAAATATAAGGTCACTTTTCTTATTAAATTTCAGCAATTTTTTTTTAATGAGTCCTTATGAAAGAAAAATTGGGGTATGAGAAGATTAGCTTTTTTTTTCCCTTCATATTTTCGTTCCCCAAAAGTCTAGCTATTAGTGACCTCTGTAGTTCAAGTACTATCCATATGTCTTGGTGTAACTGTCGAGGTTTAATTAAGAGTATCAAGACATTCTTGCGTATTCTGAAAGGAAATGAATGAAACCAACCAAACTGCCGTCTAAAAGTGACAAAAGGAGACAGCAGTATTGATATTTTGCAACTGGAATTGTATTTACTTATTTATTTACTTATTTGTTTACTTATTTATTCATTCATTCATTCATTTATTCATTCATTCATTCATTCATTCATTCATTCATTCATTCATTCATTCATTCATTCATTCATTAATTCATTCATTCATTCCTTCATTCATTCATTCATTCATACATTCATTTATCATTAATTAATTAATTAATTTGCCACATTTCAACTTTATTCGTAATCCGCTGCGATCCTACAGCTTCCTCGTGTTTGTTTGTTGTTGTTTTTTGAAAATTAAAAAATTTACATTCCTGTCATGCACGATTTAATAAATAACATAAAAGCCAGCTGAGCATCCAATGAAGGTAGTGGGGAGATATGAAAACGCGAAAGCTTTAGTTGTGTGGGACAGATACAGGAAGGGATCAGTTCACGGCTTGGGTTAGCCTGAACATTCATGTCCGCAATGCCGAAGAAAACGATATAAATGTATTTATGTGGCTCCCCTAAATAACGAACGAAAGAAACAGAGCAATACTTATGTATAGTTTATATGTTGCGTCAATAGCATCAATTTCAAGTCCAAGACATAAAGAACCAATCAACCCACAAAACAACATCAACAACATCAACAACAACAACAACAACAACAACAAACTCTTGAGACAGCGAGACTATCAGAGGTCTGCAGAGGAGAACTTCCAGTAAACAAGGATTTTCATTCGCCAATCAAGGGCTGCGTGATAAACTAAAGTCATTAAAAAAAAAAAAAATCGAAATATTCAGCATGCTTGTGGCTGTAGACTGCCCACAGGTTATATTATACGCTGGGTGTTTGATTCTGAAAACTGAGGGTTAAATAATGATTTTTAAAAAGATCATAACTGTTAAATCTGATAAAGAAAGTTAATTTTTTTTTTTTACTTCTCCTGACTAATCTGTAAAACTAGAGTTACGACAGTTTATTTCTGGGTCCTAGAAATACATGACACTACAAACAGAGAGACTGCAGCGTACATGTATGAAACATGCCTACAAACACAAAAATAATATATCAGTAAATGCCACTAAAGAGACTCAGATATTAATAGACGATGCTCATGCCTTATAAGTATCTACAAACAACTGCTTGGTTAAATAAAGAATGTGGCCAGATCCGCGCACCATACTAAATTTTGTCCGCTCGTCCTGCAATTCCCAATTCAGGAATTCGTCAGTACGTCAAAATAAACGTACAGATAACCCTTTCAATTATGGAGCTCCCCGTGTGATCGTCTCCCCGAATGGAAAGAAAGAAATAAAGAAAAAGTATATTTTGTCACGGCTTTTGATGTTTTATCGATCCCCATTATCCGCTTGCTCTATGAGAATTCATACCTTGCCAAGCCTTCCATTCATCGCTAGACACACAGTTTTGCCATAGGATACTCTCTGGCACAGCGCTGAAAAGAAAGGCGTGTTCACATTTTTTGTGGCCTAGAGCGATCACTCTCTGACCCTTTTCTGGACCCTCGTTTATACACATTTCATCTCTGGGTGGTTTGTGGTGACATGATCAACAAATCCAAACGGTCCCCCTCTTGTACAGTCCCCAACACCGTCAAAGCTCGATCCACGAATAGTTTTGGAACATTTTCATTCAACTTCAGAGTGATTGTTTACACCAAGGGGTCAAATTGGGTTTTATTCACGCAGTGAGGTTTTTGGCTAGTTTTGAGGTTAGAATCAGGGCTAACGTTGTGATTAGGTTTTGTTAACTGGCCACAGAAACCGTTTTGTTGACGACATGGTCACAGAAACTGTTTTGTTGACGACATGGTCACAGTAACCGTTTTGTTGACGACATGGTCACAGTAACCGTTTTGTTGACGACATGGTCACAGTAACCGTTTTGTTGACGACATGGTCACAGTAACTATTCCTGAAACTGGCCACAAGTTGATCATATAAACTTTCTTGTACGAATACTTTGGCTGCTGGTCCATACATAGCTTCTATCTTAAATGTTTGTTTTGTTTTTGTCTGTCATAGATAACAACATTTTGCCTTCGCTGCAGTGTATTCCTCGAAGATCAGCTGCCATGCCAGATACTAGGCTAATTCAAATACTACACTGAGAGAATCAGATGCCTTTCTCATCAGTGATTTACAAGCTAAAGGGACACAATGTAAACAATACAAGTCGTATAAATGTACCCTAGGAAAAGACAATGCGTAACTCCCTGATTTAACATCAAAATTTGATTGAAGGAATCTTCCCTGAACAGGCGAACATCAAGTTCAAACACAATCATGGTTGATCATTACAAATCCACGAATGTTACCTTGTTTCTTGATCTCAGAAATAGACACGCTGTCAATCATTATGGTACTCATGCTTTCAGGGTCTTTCCACGAGCCACATGAATACAATCACAAAATACAATCTCACAACAACAACAACCATAATACATGTATCAGCAAATAAACAAGTTCATGGTGTTGTACATTTCTAATTGCAATAACAACAGCATCTTGTAGTGGACGAAATTATTCTGAAAGAGAGATAAAAAAAAACCCAAACCGTCTTGATTCAAAGAGATACCAATGATCACAGGTGGGTGACCACTGAATCAACAGATGTCAACAAGGCTTCCCAATGGACAAATTCAACCAAATATTCTTATCAATATTTTTATCGTTTACTATGACTCTGATTGAGGTGTTTGGAATTGACTGAGCTTTTTGGGCGTTGAAAAGGTTAAATTAAATATACTCTGAGAAAGTTTACCAAATGCCCTGGTCGTGTTTAAGTTCTGGAAGTGTGCAGATTTTTTTGATTTTTTTTTCGTTTGGCTAAGATATAAAACGGACCTGATCGGGCGTCTGTGTTTGTGTTACTCTGTGTGTGTGTGTGTGTGTGATGTAAGCACTGGAATTACCTTCGAAGGTTCGAGAACAGGGAATATTAACATCATAATATAGAAACAGGTGAGTAGTTGATGAAATAGTTCAGAATAACAGCAAGGCTGTCAAGCAAAATATGGCTACATTTGAATTAAGTACCGTCTTTTCATAGCCTGAATTCTGTTAAAGCTTGAGCTACCGGTACGTCAGAATGAAGAACGAAATATCTTAATGTTTGGCGCTCGATGGTGTACTTTCACTGTGAAATGCGGAATGATGACGTACTTAAAGTAAACAACGTAATAAATGATATTTATAAAAGTCTGTCTGTTGAATATAACTTGAAGAGTGGGGGCTCGACATTATACACCGAGCTATTGACAGCGAGAAGCGACAGTTTAAATAGAGACTACTAGACGTCACGCCCGAATAGCTTTTGCTCTACAAGTTATTGAAACTGATCAGCGGTGAGGTCCAATCGAATATCATGTTCTTAAAGGGTTCTTCAAATCGATTACGACACACAGTGAAACGTTACTGAGAGGGAGAAAGGCTTACATTTTTTAAGTCGTTGAACAGGCCCAGAATACTTAATACTTATTTGAAGAGAAGACTCTGGTCAGTGCGAAAAGGTGCGTTCAAGACGGAGCATATACGGAGTTAAATATTGAACAGGTTGGTATTTCTCTCAGCTTGAGATAGACCAGAATATTTTAGGTGTGTTTAAATAGCGAAATTTCGTGTGAAGAACAAGAAATATCAGGAATATGATAATTATTTAATGTCAACAGTGTATAAATGTGACATCTGAGAGAGAGAGAGAGAGAGAGAGAGAGAGAGAGAGAGAGAGAGAGAGAGAGAGAGAGAGAGAGAGAAAGAGAGATTGCCACTCTCACATCGGTCGCCGCCGCCCCAGACAAGTAGATAGATAGGACAGTTAATACATTGGATGTACATTCATGATCCTTCACGATCGACGGAGGTCTTACACATTCAATGTCAAGAGTTTGTCCGTTCTTACAGAGCAAAATAAATAATTCCATTAGATAAATGCATCAGTTGTGTAAGGATGCAGGATTTTTTACTTGTGACTTCTTCTTTAGTTAGCACTTGTATGACTGTCTCCATTTCGTTATTTCATTAACTGATTTCTTATTTTTAATACGCGATTTCATTTAATTTCAAAAAGTGGAAACAAAGAGGACAAAATGTAGTGGGTGGAGGGGTGGTGCAGGGCGTGGACAGTCTCCACAAAAAGGACATATCAGTAATCTGTCGTATGAGGTGTGAAGGTACCAAGAAACTTGATCTAGAACATCTTTATTCTAGCGACTGCCTGTTCATTCCGGGTATCACCAAGTTACTTTAACCATTCGTTAACATGCTGTAAAACCGCAATTTACGTTAAGTGAAATATACAATCCAATCATTATTATTTATTTTTGGTTGTTGTTCTGTTTCTCACTTCACAGCTTCAAAAAAATGATATCTGTTACATTGCACTAGAACTCGACATTCACACCCTTCCGTCTACGATTTGAAACTATCTTTCACAGAGGGATAAGAAATTACCATTTGACTTGGAGTAAGAAAAGAATACCTCTGCAAGTGGAAGGATACAGCGTGAAAACCACAAAAACGGAAATTTGCCCAGGAACTGACAGTCACAGAAGCCAGACAAACATTCTGTCCGAGCCAATGAAAGCCCCAGCGAGATGACCATACGAATATTTCACCTTCTGCTGATCGTGGCGTTTGTCCGCTGGTCACAACAATCGGTGAGTCCAAACAAAAAAGTTTTTTTTTTTTTAGAATAAAACTTTTGTGAATGAATATCTGACACAAGAGGATATCTGAATCTATCTTAATCTCACTTCCTACACGACATCAAGCAATAAGTTTGAATATTACCCATTTTCTTACTACTACCTGTTTGCTCTCATTCATCAGCAGGCAATTTGCCTTTTAATTTAATAAAATCCCCCCTCCCCCCACACAAAACAACAACAACAACAACAACAACAACAACAACAACAACAACAACATATATTTAATATCTGCCAAAACCAATCGGCCATCACTGTATCTGCTCACTGTGTTGCAACTAATTTGCTCAGATATTGCTGCAGGAGGTTTCAGAATGTATGTTAAAAAAAGACCAGTGAATGAAAAACCCATAGCACCCCAGAGACTTTTGTCTTCTCAGAAAGTAGTAGGAAAATTTTTTTGGGGGGGAGGGGAGGGGGGGGGGCGGATGTCGGAAACAACTCTGTGGGGTGTTTTATACAAAATACTGGAGAAAAAATTGTCTATGACCTTTCTTGGGTAAAGGAAAGACAGCGTAGAAAGAAACACTGAACACTTTCATTAGATACTTACAATTCAGTAGTTCAGTTATTCACACTGAACATGTGCTAGTACAGTAGTATACCAAATTGTACTTTGTAGCAGCATCATCATATTATGAAGGAAGTCAGGACTCCAATGTAATCATGAAAGGTTTTTTTAACCGTCGAGCCTGAACTTCTAGGAAATAATTTTAATATCATATTCCACAAGAAAGATGTAAAAGTGTAGAGGGGCATATTTTAAAAGGTCTTGAAGTTTGCTATATTTTCGCTACACAGCCTTCATTGTCGTTTCCATAGGCTACACATGAAAACACGGCTTTCATTGTCGTTTCCATACACATGAAAACACGGCTTTCATTGTCGTTTCCATTTCCTTTTCTGTATACATGAAATAATAGCTTTCATTGTCGTTTCCGTTTGCGTACACGTGAAAACACGGCTTTAATCTCAGCTTAATACGATAAGTAGTTTAATGAGATACTCTTGCAGGGTTCTTGTTAGTTTGTCAACAAAAGTGCAGCAAAATATTTCCATTTCATATTCCAGACAAATACTCCCCCTCCTCCAGCCTTGGCCTTCGCCTCCATCGATGTGGAGCTGAGCGAAACGGAAGACCGGCGTACTAACTTGTACCCGGCAGGTCCACTGGTGGAGTGTACAGATGATGACCCGTCCAGGGCCTATATCCAGTCCGTCTCGCCCAATTCTCCATGTGGCAGGCGGTGCTTTACTCTAGAGCCATGTGCGGGTGGACCGGGTGGCAATGACTCAGGTAAACTCTCGTGGTGATGATAGCAGGGCTGATGATTAGGAAGATGATGATGGCGATAGTGGTGGAGGTGATGCTGATAGTGTTGATAATATTGCTGATGATGGTGGAAAATGATGATGATTGGTGACGTTGGTGAAGGTGAGGATGATGTTGGTGGTACTTTATCGCCCCTTCATTTTATGTGATTATGCTTTTCTTTCTCTTTTATTCTTTTTTTTTCTTTCTTTGGACCACTACCTCACTCACTCACTTACACACTCATTTACTCACTCATCCCGTCCACTCTCTCGCTCGCTCACTCTCTCATCCACCCACCCACTCACTCATTTGTCCACCGACCCATTCACTCATGCACTCACTCCCTCATCTGTCAACTCACTCACTCACTCATTCACTCTGTCCACTCACTCGCTCACTCATCTGTCAACTTACTCACTCGCTCAGTCACTCACTCACTCTTTATCTCCTGTCCACAGAATACTGTCTGTTCTTCCTGCCCAGTCAAGGTTCACTCCGATACGCCTCCACACCCGTGTACACACTAAACATCGGCTGCACAGATGACGTAGAACCGGTCACCACCAAATCCCTCACGGTCACCATCGTGCCCAACACTCCGCCAAATTTCCTGCCGGCAACTCCCCTCACAGGTAAGGCGTCATAAGATAAGATTCTATCAAATTTTAATTATTCAGAGAAAGGAAAAATTGGTTTCATAGTTTCATCATAACTTCACACATAACTAAAAAAATCTGGTTACATAGCTTCAGCATAACTTCACACATAACTAAAAAAATCTGGTTACATAGCTTCATCATAACTTCACACATAGCCTAACTAAAAAAAATTTGGTTACATAGCCTCATCATAACTTTACACATAGCTAAAAAAATCTGGTTACATAGCTTCAGCATAACTTCACACATAACTAAAAAAATCTGGGTACATAGCTTCATCATAACTTCACACATAGCCTAACTAAAAAAAATTTGGTTACATAGCCTCATCATAACTTCACACATAGCTAAAAAATTTGGCTACATAGCCTCATTATAACTTCACACATAGCTAAAAAAAATTTGGTTACATAGCTTCAGCATAACTTCACACATAGCTAAAAAAATTTGGTTACATAGCCTCATCATAACTTCACACATAACTAAAAAAAATTTGGTTACATAGCTTCATCATAACTTCACACATAACTAAAAAAAATTTGGTTACATAGCTTCATCATAACTTCACACATAACAAAACAAAATTGGTTACATAGCTTCATCATAACTTCACACATAACAAAAAAAATCGGTTACATAGCTTCATCATAACTTCACACATTAACAAAAAAAAAGGTTACATAGCTTCATCATAACTTCACACATAGCCTAACTAAAAAAATTTGGTTTCATAGCTTCATCATAACTTCACACATAGCCTAACTAAAAAAATTTGGTTTCATAGCTTCGTCATAACTTCACACATAACTAAACAAATCTGGTTACATAGCTTCATCATAACTTCACACATAACAAAAAAAAATTTGGTTTCATAGCTTCATCATAACTTCACACATAGCTAAAAAAATAAATCTGGTTACATAGCTCCATCATAACTTCACACATAACTAAACAAATCTGGTCACATGGCTTCATCATAACTTCACACATAACTAACACACACACGTTCACCTACACGGCCAGCTACATAAACATTTGCCTGCGCACACACCACAAACAAACACATATTAATTTACTGCACGCACGCACGTACTAAGTAGACCACACACAGGTCCCGCCAACAAACCTTGACTGATGGGCTGCGGACCCAGAATCCAAGTCTGGAACTCTCAGACAAGAAATGTTCGCATTTGTTAGATTATTATACGATTTTTCTATCACTATAAATTTCTGTCCTGTTACTTTTGTCCTTGTCGAAGATCAAAATACCGAAAGTTTGATTTGTCTTTCCTTTTCCTTGGTGTTTTCTTGTATCGTTTCTGTAGTATTTCTTACTGGAGGCTTCGATACCTACAACTTTTTCTTTGTGCCATATTCTGCCACCCCTCACAAATATATATGTATATACATATTTTTTTTTTTTTACAGTACGTTATTTTGTCTAAATGTACACGAGAGACTGTGGTAGGTACATTCAAAGATCATAGTATAGGTCAGGAGGACACACTTCACTACTGCAAGGGATTGTAGTTGAACACAAATGATTGACTGTATATTTCTCTATTTGTTTTTGGAATTATTCTCCGCCCACTTCTTTGTGATCTAGTAATTTGATGGAACAGAGGACGCCAAAAACCATTTAGGATAACTGGACATTTTTTATTTGGCAGCAGAAGTGTGAAGTTTATCTCTAGATATGCACGTCCGCAGACACTTGGAGGGGGGGGGGGGTGGGGGGGGGGGCTTTCTTTACAAAAGCGTTGTTCATTTGATGTTTATCTTGTCGCTGTACATTTCTGCCCCAATAATCCCTCAGTTTTTTGCCAACCTTTGGAATTTAGTAACACGTTTTTTATTTTTTTTAATGTTCTGTGATCAGTGACTGCGCCGACAATCAACGGCCTATTTGCCAAGTCAGGAGCAGTGATCCATGATGTGGACACAATTGACATCGATGGTGATGCCGTCTTCTACTCCATGTCATTATCACCCGGCAGCGACTTCATTGAAATTGGCGAATGTGAGTAGTTTACGACTGGCCTGTTGTTAGGGGGGTGGAAGGTAGTTGTTGACATACAAAACTTGATCTGAGCAGGGAACACAACTCTGTATCTTCTCTATTTTGGCCTTGTAATTAGAGTACGCTCCCCCAAGCAACATCCTTACCTTTCATTGTCCCACTGTTTCTCAAAAGGAAGTGTATATCCGTACAACATGTTGTATGGATATGGACAGTGCATATCCGTACAACATGTTTACCAAAAACCGCGACTGGTGAAGGTTTGCTGAAACAAAACTTGTATGGTGTTCACGAATTTAAAGTGACAACACATGGAATAATCAGATGGACCTGGGGGCGTGAGGGTCTCGTCGGTTTGTATCAATGGGCGGTAGTCAAATTGACTAATCAGGCGAAAAAGGGTTGGGGTAGCCATTGGTGATCGACGTACACTCAAGTATATTATTAGCGCAGATCACGCAATCTCCGAGCAGAAGTCGGATTGTTTTGCTACTAAGCCAATTCATATTTTTAAAAACTGCGCAAATTAACAAGGTCAGTGATATAGTATTCCGGTGTGTGTTCTACGTCATCGAATTGTGTGCGTTGTACGGATATGCACTATCCATAAGCGTACAACATGTTGTACGGATATGCACTTCCTTCTCAAAAGGGGTGTAGAAAGGGAGGGGTGGGGAAGAAAGGGGGGGGGCTTTGTCTTCAAGGGGAAGAATTTCAAATCCAAAGGGAGGAATTTGAGTCAGAGGAGGATCAGGACCCCCCCCCCTCCCCCCCCCACCCCACCCTGCCAACTGGGAACGAATAGGACAGGACAGTAAATCAAATGGAAATTTCATGATGGATTGAAGTGAGAATTTGTCTTATTCATTTGATTGCAGTTGATACAGAAATTTAGTGTCATAAATTGTTTCAATAATGACCACTGTAAAAGTTGAATGGTGAAAAATAATTATTAGATGACAGTTAAAAAAAAACAAATGGGGGGTGGGGGGGGGGGGAGGTGACAAGGGGAGGCAATGTGGCCTGGGAGGCTTGACAACTGCTGTACTCATACCAGATTTTATTTTATTTAATGTGTTACCCACCCCCACCCCCCACCCCCACCTTCCGCCTTTCCCACGTGAATAGGAAATTGGGCACTTTATACTTATGAGGCTTAATACGGAGGGCTCGCGTGCACGTTGCGCACGTTAAAGATACCCTGGCAGTTGGAAATCGTAAAGAGCAGGCCGAACAGGCCGCTGCCCGGGCAAAATTGAAATTAAAATTAATAGATTAAAATTTATCCATATCACCCCCCCATATCACCAGTTTATAAGACAGAAAATTTGCCTTTAGTTTACATTTTATCGTTTGGGTTTTATTTCTCACGCAGGGCTTCGCAACATAGCCTACAGCGTTTTCTTGTTGCCCAATTTTGACATTGCTTAAAGCTGCGACCCCACAGTTTTTCTGTGGTTTTTATGATATTTTGTCAATCCCTCACTGGAGAATTGTGGTTTTCCCTTTCCCCTTTCTGTGATGCCTCCCCCCCCCCCCCCACCCTTATCGCTTGATGCCCTAAGTACGTGCTTGTTTTGCTTAATGATTAAACCAGCCCTGTCTGTCTTCCTGACCAGCTGATGGGATCATTCGAGCTTCCAATGACTTGAAGTATGTCTGTGGTGTAGGAGGGAAACTCACGGCCTCAGTTACGGCTACAGACAGAATCAATCCAGCCATCGGACCTTTGACCGTTGATATCACCATTGATCGTAAGTATTGTCCACACACACTAACAACATTCCCAGACCTACCAATAATACCATGGCTGTTGTTAGCAGCTCGCGGTATTTTACATTATAGCCATTGCTGGACAGTGAACAAATCTCAGTATTTTCTCTATTTGGCTTTGTAATTAGCCTACGTCCCCTTAACAACTTTCTAATAAACCATAGTATGATGTCAGAAATTCTGTTTACCCTCGGCCATTTTGTTTGACTGGACGCGTCAGACTTGCTCGAATGTTCTTACAAGTACGTACATCCCCCCCACGTTTTTTTCTATTTTTGTTTGCTCTAGTGGTATGCAGTTTAAAGTCTCTTGTGACTCCATAGCTAAAGAGCTCTTCCCGAAATACTCCTAACAACAGCCTGAATTAATTATTCTTTCAGATTTTATTTTGTTTTCCTCCTGTTTTTGGGTGGAAAGGGTAAGGGGGCAGGGTTAGGGATTCGATAAGAATTAGGGTTGAGGATAAGGACGGGGTTAGGAATAGACTTGTACATCATATAATAATGGAGCTTGGGCCCAACTTTGTTCCCGCAAAGGCTTTTTTTACTACGCAACGTAGAGAAATGAAACTTGGCACATGTATGTAAAATTTATTAAGCCTGTACGTGTCGAGCTCATTTTTTCCCGAAACTCTGTACTTTTCCCAGAAATTCAGTTATAATTATCAGTTATCAATTTATGATTGCGAATACGACGTGATAATGTACTTCCGTCAATTTCGTCATTTCCGCCTCTTACCGGAAATGTAAACTCTCGAACTAGAGTTCACTTGAGATCCAACCACGCCAAGAAAATTTTGATACCAAGTATAATGTTATACAGATGAGGTGAGTGCCATTCATTCATACCAAGAAAACTGTGAAGAAACATTTATAGTGTGCTTCAAGCTCGAAATGAAATATTTTTATTATAGATCTCGGAGTGTCAGTCATGCCAAGAAAACTTTGTCGAAAGGCTAGGCCTCTCACGCCTCGAACTTTAGAGCTAGATCTAATGCTCAAAGAAAGGAAAATGTAATAATAATATAAAAAAAAGAATCAGGGGATTTTGAACAAGATCTACTGCCGCTCACACAGCTCGGATTTGCGTGAAATTTTACATGTGCCCGCCCTGCGGCCCGCAAAAGGTTCTTTTTTAGATTTGGAGTCTTGAAAAGGTGGGGAAGTATTTTTTGAGTTTGCTTTATGCCGCTAATTGTCTACTTTTGATCCTCCATTTTTTACGAACACATGAGCCCATGACGTCATCATTTCCTGAAAAATTCTCCTATCTATCTATTAATAGCCAATTTTTTTGTGGATGACCCAAAGTGTCTCGACATCAATGACTGTCTTTGTGCTGATTCCTTTCGGTCTGGAGTGCTGTGCTTAACCATTCGAAGAATGGGGCAACTACTAGTAATTATAAGTATGCGCCCGTGGCGTAAAATGCTTGGGGTGCGTACGTACAACAGTCTTCTTCCTTCCATTACATTTAGTAGTGCACTTTCACTCACGTTTTAAAGCGACCAAGTCCAATGTAGACGTAGGTTATTTTTTGTGATACCAATACTGCAGTGACTGAATTTGGTTCACGATGTAAACACCGCAGACTGTTTTAGTGTGTGCATGTGGTCAACACCTGAGCTTGGGATAAAACAAAATGGTGGTCCACAGCTTTGTGGAGGGGCTATTACTTACGCACCCCAAACGTTTTGCGCTGGAGGCGCGTACATACACGGACCTATCCCTGACCCGGCTTTATCGTCAACCCTAAATCTTATCGAATCCCTAACCCTGTCCCCCCCCCCCCCCCACCCTTTCAACCAAAAAAAACAGGAGGAAAACACCAAGAAAATCTGAAAGAATAATTAATTAAGACTGTTGTTAGGAGCATTTCGCGAATAGCTCTCTAACTCTGGAGTCACAAAAGGCTTTAAAATACGTACCCCTAGCACAAAAAAAAAAAAAACCAAAACAAAACAAACCCTACAACTTGGGGGACCGTACGTACTTGTAACAACACTCTCAAACAAAATGGTGATCCAAAGCTTTATTGACGACAGGTAACTTTGAGATACATTCAGTTGCGCTTCAGGTCACATCAAGGGACCACCCCTCCCTCTCCTTCTCCTCTTTAGAACAAGATTAAAAAAGAAAAAAGTTCCAGAAGTACATCATTGTGTGTAGTTTAAAAATTTTTTTTTTTTTTTGGAAGTGTATATCTGTACAACACGTTGTATGGATCCGTACAACATGTTGTATGGATATGGGCAGTGCATATCCGTACAACATGTTTACCAAGAAGCGCGACTGGTGAAGGTTTGCTGAAACAAAACTTGGTATGGTGTTCACGAATTTAAAGTGACAACACATGGAATAGTCAGATGGACCTGTGGGCGTGAGGGTCTAGTCAGTTTGTATCAATGGGCGGTAGTCAGATTGACTAATCAGGCGAAAAGGTGCTGGGGTAGCCATTGGTGATCGACGTACACTCAAGTACATGTATATTATTAGCACTGACAGATCACGCAATCTCCGAGCAGAAGTGGGATTGTTTTGCTACTAAGCCGATTCATATTTTTAAAAACTACGCAAATTAACAAGTTCAGTAATATAGTATTCCGGTGTGTGTTCTACGTCATGGAATTGTGTGCGTGGTACGGATATGCACTATCCATATCCGTACAACATGTTCGGATACGCGCTTCCTTTTTTGTTGATGTTGCTGAATGCTGCAGGATGATTGACAGTTTTAAACAATATAAAATTAATGTTCCTAAGCGTCAACTTATCTAACCCAATTGCTTTTGTTTCAGTCTATTGTGTGTGGTTTCAAGACTCGGGCATTTTTTTTTTCGCATAAGCTATTAAATTGTCAAATATATTATTTCATCCTTTTAAATTTTTGTGTGTGCTCCCTTTGACTAGCTATTCAAGATGCGTTCAATGAGAGAGAGACAGAGAGAGAGAGAGAGAGAGAGAGCGGGAGAGAGAGAGAGAGAGAGAGAGGGAGAGAGAGAGAGAGAGGGAGAGAGAGAGGGTTGTACAGGGTTATCCCAGGTAATGCCGTGTACATCTCTAGTTCTAACAAAAAAATCACCACCACTACCACCACCGCCACCACCACCACACCACCAACAACAACAACAACATTTCCCCACTGTAAATTGCAGCTTTCAACGAGGCCCCTGAGATAACCAACTTAGACACAACCATAGAGATAGACGAGAACATCGGTGTTGGAGCGAAAGTTCTAGACTTTCTGGTGAATGACCAGGAGGTGTTTGATGGCCTGAACTACAACATGAGGTCAACCTCCGATGCGGGAATAGAGCAGTACGACCTACAATCTGGCAGAAGAAGTGAGAGTTTTGGACAATGTTTCGTGCCATTATGGGATGGTGTATTGAGGGTTATGTGAATGGTCTATGATGACATTTTCTTCAGAAGATAAGATGCGAAATTTCCTCTGACTGTCTGTCTGTCTATCTGTCTGTCTATCTGTCTGTTTGTCTGTCTCCCCTTCCTCTCTGTTTGTCTGTCTCTCTCTCTCTTTGTCCCTCTTGTGGATTAAATAACTTTCCTTCTCAATATCAACCGCAATTTCTTTTCTTCCTCTTCATGCCTCTCTCTCTCTCTCTCTCTCTCTCTCTCTCTCTCTCTCTCTCTCTGTTTTACTCTCTCTACCCCTCTCTAGTTTTAAATGTTTGTTTCTTTTACAGTATTCATTATAACTACATGAAAACTCAGTTTTCCTCTTCCTCTTTCGGTCTCTCCCTCTCTCCCTTTCTCTCTTTGTCTCTGCCTCCCCCTTCCTCTTCCTTTCTCCCACTCTTTCCATAGATATAAAGGCCCAGAGGGAAGCAAAGAAAGTATAAGGGGAGAGGAAGAGAGAAATCTTTAAAGTTGACATTTGAACGCTTCCTTGAACATTTCCTCTCTCGAAAAGCTTTCTCTGTCTTGGAATATATTTCAGATGCCAGACTGGTCACGAGAATTGACCCAGATTATGAGCGGAGTGATACACGCAGTGTACTACTTTATTTCGATGTTGACGATGGTTACTGTAACTCACCTACCTATTCGCTGACAGTCAACATCAGGGATGTCAATGAGCCACCTGCCTATTATCCAAAGCCAGTCAATTTCCTAGAAGTGTTTGAGGGAGATGTAAGCGAAATGAACTATTATTTTCTTTAATATTTGAAGGCAGTGCTAGATTTAAGAGGCCCGTACACAAAACAGAGGACAGGCTTTGAGATCGCCTCCGGGCTCTCTTACCCACACACAACACATGCCTCACCTCTGCGGTCCTTACACAATGGCATCGACACATGAAATTGCTTTGGCATTGACGAAATATTATAAAAACCAAACTGTACAATCGCAGCAAGGCTTAAAGCTAGGCCAGAATATGGCAAAAAGACAACGCTGTGTATAGCAAAGTCTTCGTAATGTGTAGCAAAGTCTCCATAATGTGTAGGAGAGTCTCCATAGTGTGTAGGAAAGTCTCTGTAATGTGTAGGATAGTCTCTGTAATGTGTAGGAAAGTCTCTGTAATGTGTAGCAAAGCCTCCGTAATGTGTAGCAAAGCCTCCGTAATGTGTAGCAAAGCCTCCGTAATGTGTGGCAAAGCCTCCGTAATGTGAAGGAAAGCCCCCGTAATGTGTAGGAAAGCCTCTGTAATGTGTAGCAAAGCCTCCGTAATGTGTAGCAAAGCCTCCGTAATTGTGTAGCAAAGCCTCCGTAATGTGTAGCAAAGCCTCCATAATTGTGTAGCAAAGCCTCCGTAATGTCTAGCAAAGCCTCCGTAATGTGTAGCAAAGCCTCCATAATTGTGTAGCAAAGCCTCCGTAATGTGTAGCAAAGCCTCCGTAATGTATAGCAAAGCCTCCATAATTGTGTAGCAAAGCCTCCGTAATGTATAGCAAAGCCTCCGTAATGTGTAGCAAAGCCTCAGTAATGTGTAGCAAAGCCTCTGTAATGTGTAGCAAAGCCTCCGTAATGTGTAGCAAAGCCTCCGTAATGTATAGCAAAGCCTCCGTAATGTGTAGCAAAGCCTCCGCAATGTGTAGCAAAGCCTCCGTAATGTATAGCAAAGCCTCCGTAATGTGTAGCGAAGCCTACGTAATGTGCAGCAAAGCCTCCGTAAGAAAGAATACCAAAACGACACAATGAACCACAAAGAAAAGCATACCCGCCAATGTGTGTAGCGCTTCACTCCGGAACCAGAAGTCAGGACTCACGGAGAAGTACTGTACTGACTTAATATTCTACAAATATTTAATATTCTACAATTTTCCCATTGTTCAATTGTTTTATCTGTTCAGATTTCCATTTTGATTGTTGTTGTTTTGTGTTCCTGAATGTTTGTAACCAAAAGCTCGATTTGTCTCCCCTTTTTCTTGGCGATTTATTGATTGATTTCGGTAGTATTTCTGAAGCGAGGCTTTGCTACATACAACTTGTTGTTGCTTTTTTTTTTTTTACCATATTTTGACTTGGCATATGTATAACGATGTGGTTGGTATTGAAAAAGAAAAGTAAGAACAAAAGATCTGTAAATTGTAAACCTTAAACATACCAAATGCGTGTTTGGTGCCAAACCGTATTAGAATTCCACGCAGTTGAAGATTAGGAAGTTACATCTCAACTGAATTTTGAGTTTGGCACTCCTTGATTTCGAGGCTATGGCTACTCGGGCATTCGGACCAGTAGATCATTTTTAGCTATGGCTGGAATTTCCACAGGCGGAGCATATGCCCGATATTTTTTTATTTTTTTTTAACCTGTGCAGTCCAAAGTTCAAGCCATTACATACATGCCATCTGCTCAGACCCTCTTGAATGGGCCGCTTTCGACTTGGTGAGGCTCTGGACATTGGAAAAAAGAAGTCAAATTATTATTATAATGTTTTTTTTTAAAAAATAGAAACATCCATCTAGGTGTCTAACTCGCCAAGGTTTGGGGGGGGGGGGCACGAACGCTTCTAAAGTTACGCCCCTGAGGCATGGGGGCCCTAACCCAGGTAAAGCTTGTAGGCCCTTTATTAAATTTGAAATGTTAGATGAGCCTGGTCGGGCAAAGGTGCATACCAAAAATACGATCGTGGGTGGGCACACGAAAGAAAAAATTTGAAAACCTAATTATAGAAATCATGCCTTTTATTCCCTTGGCAGCACTGTGGCGGTGCCCTGGACGTTAGTGAGAGTGCACTATTCGACATACATGTAGCATGGAAGAGTTTAATTATGGAACATCAGGGAGTTTAATGTGAAAATTACAAATATTTTTTCAAAAAAAAACAACAACCCAAAAAAAGAAGAGTTCTGAAAATATTGTGAGGCCCTTGCAGACAGTGAGGCCCTTGCAGACAGTGAGGCCCTTGCAGACAGTGAGGCCCTTGCAGACAGTGAGGCCCTTGCAGACAGTGAGGCCCTTGCAGACAGTGAGGCCCTTGCAGACAGTGAGGCCCTTGCAGACAGTGAGGCCCTTGCAGACAGTGAGGCCCTTGCAGACAGTGAGGCCCTTGCAGACAGTGAGGCCCTTGCAGACAGTGAGGCCCTTGCAGACAGTGAGGCCCTTGCAGACAGTGAGGCCCTTGCAGACAGTGAGGCCCTTGCAGACAGTGAGGCCCTTGCAGACAGTGAGGCCCTTGCAGACAGTGAGGCCCTTGCAGACAGTGAGGCCCTTGCAGACAGTGAGGCCCTTGCAGACAGTGAGGCCCTTGCAGACAGTGAGGCCCTTGCAGACAGTGAGGCCCTTGCAGACAGTGAGGCCCTTGCAGACAGTGAGGCCCTTGCAGACAGTGAGGCCCTTGCAGACAGTGAGGCCCTTGCAGACAGTGAGGCCCTTGCAGACAGTGAGGCCCTTGCAGACAGTGAGGCCCTTGCAGACAGTGAGGCCCTTGCAGACAGTGAGGCCCTTGCAGACAGTGAGGCCCTTGCAGACAGTGAGGCCCTTGCAGACAGTGAGGCCCTTGCAGACAGTGAGGCCCTTGCAGACAGTGAGGCCCTTGCAGACAGTGAGGCCCTTGCAGACAGTGAGGCCCTTGCAGACAGTGAGGCCCTTGCAGACAGTGAGGCCCTTGCAGACAGTGAGGCCCTTGCAGACAGTGAGGCCCTTGCAGACAGTGAGGCCCTTGCAGACAGTGAGGCCCTTGCAGACAGTGAGGCCCTTGCAGACAGTGAGGCCCTTGCAGACAGTGAGGCCCTTGCAGACAGTGAGGCCCTTGCAGACAGTGAGGCCCTTGCAGACAGTGAGGCCCTTGCAGACAGTGAGGCCCTTGCAGACAGTGAGGCCCTTGCAGACAGTGAGGCCCTTGCAGACAGTGAGGCCCTTGCAGACAGTGAGGCCCTTGCAGACAGTGAGGCCCTTGCAGACAGTGAGGCCCTTGCAGACAGTGAGGCCCTTGCAGACAGTGAGGCCCTTGCAGACAGTGAGGCCCTTGCAGACAGTGAGGCCCTTGCAGACAGTGAGGCCCTTGCAGACAGTGAGGCCCTTGCAGACAGTGAGGCCCTTGCAGACAGTGAGGCCCTTGCAGACAGTGAGGCCCTTGCAGACAGTGAGGCCCTTGCAGACAGTGAGGCCCTTGCAGACAGTGAGGCCCTTGCAGACAGTGAGGCCCTTGCAGACAGTGAGGCCCTTGCAGACAGTGAGGCCCTTGCAGACAGTGAGGCCCTTGCAGACAGTGAGGCCCTTGCAGACAGTGAGGCCCTTGCAGACAGTGAGGCCCTTGCAGACAGTGAGGCCCTTGCAGACAGTGAGGCCCTTGCAGACAGTGAGGCCCTTGCAGACAGTGAGGCCCTTGCAGACAGTGAGGCCCTTGCAGACAGTGAGGCCTTTGCTGGTTGTAGAATGTTTAGCTTAGAACTAAATCTGAGATGTCATTTGGAGGTCTTGAATGTGAGGTTATGAAGAATGGGGGGGGGGTGGGGGGTGGGGGGCGGGGATTATTTACTGTTCGTTTGGATGAATGACTAAGTGTGTACCAAGAGTGGGTGTGTGTGTCACACTGTTCAAGGAAACGTGATGTGCGAAACAAATGAATGGAAATATGAATGAAATGGTCTGACTGACTGACCGACTGACTGACTGACGGACTGACTGATTGACTGACTGACTGACTGACTGATTGACGGATTGATTGACTGACTGGCTGACTGATTGACTGACTGACTGAATGATTGACTGACTGATTGGCTGACTGATTGACTGGCTGACTGATTGACTGACTGACTGATTGACTGACTGACTGACTGTCTGATTGACGGATTGATTGACTGGCTGACTGATTGACTGACTGACTGACTGACTAATTGACTGATTGCCTGACTGAATGATTGACTGGCTGACTGACTGATTGACTGACTGATTGACTGACTGATTGACCGACTAAATGACTGGCTGACCCATTGACTGACTGACTGATTGACTGACTGATGGGCTGATTTATTGTCTGATTGACAGCCTGGCTGACTAACTGACTAATTGGCTGACTGACTGACAATGGATGAATGACAGAATGACCAACAGAAATTGCAACAAAGGAATGATTGACCTCACTGACTTTCACCCATTGCTTGCAGATAATCTTGCCTACCCAAATGCGAGTGGTAGACGAAGACATTAATGACGTGCATACCCACACGAAAACTGGAGGATCGGGTCTGTTTGATATTGACCCAAACTCAGGAGACATTATCTCCAAAAGCACAATTGATATTGATAATGTAAGTACTCACAGTTTTGGTGTGCAGGTGAGGGGGGGGGGGTAGGGGGGGGGGTGGGAAATACTGATCAAATGGTGGGATAATTTCCATATTATTGTATGCGCATTTTTGCCTCCCACGAGAACACGAGAATTGACAGTTTAAAGAGTAGTGTAAAATCTGGGCAAAAACGCCTACAACATTACGCCACAAACAAATGTCTCAAAAAGTTTTTAACCGATTGGAATGACACTTGTACATAATAAAATTAGAACCATGTTGACGACAAAACCTCGAAATCGGCAAAATGTCGCATACAAATTATGGCAAATATCCCTGGATATTATTTGCCTATTTTCATTCCACGAATTCAACACTTGTTTATTGCTCCAATCAACGAAGCCCCGAGGAAGTGGTAACAGGAATTCGTGGGCGGGCGGGCTTATCTCTGACAGACAGGGGAAATGCGACCACAGTCGTGTGGGCTTTGTCACTGGGACCCGGGAACGGAGGACCATGAGATCGTGGTCTTATCAGTAGTGGGTGAAGAAAAATACCGGAATATCATGAGCCAAACACTGCGAGGGTTAAGGAATAATAATAATAATTATCTTAAAGGGCATGTGAACGATAAATATTATGCATGCTGGTTTTATTCGCTCAAAACATACTCTGACACCATTTTATCACATCGAGACTGATATTTTCTACCTAGACATACTTTCCCATTTTCTACCTAGACATACTTTCCCATTTTCTACCTAGACATACTTTCCCATTTTCTACCTAGACATACTTTCCCATTTTCAGAACCGAGAATTCCGAGACTTCAACATCAGAACCAAAGTTACAGATAAAGGTGGCCTGGAAGATTCTGCTTTCGTGTTTTTTCGTGTCTATGATGCCAACGACCAGCCTCCGTACTTTCTCCAGAACGCTTACACCTTTGCCGCCACAGCTTGCACTGAGCCGGGGACAGTGCTGGGTGAGGACATGTTACCTTGACCCTTAAGTCAGGAAATTTCAACCAAGGGTGGGGAGATTGTGACTCACTGAAGGGGTGGGGGTGGGGGTGGGGGGGGGGGAGGACAGCATTTTTGACAACTGACCACTATAACATTTTTGAAAGTTGATCACAATGACTATCTTGAAAACTGGTCACAGGTCAGGAACAAGAATCATATTAGTGAGGATTTTCCCTGCGAGACTTAACTGCGCCCCCCCCCTTTCCCCCTCCCCTCCTCTCTCCCCCATTTGGTTTTGTTTATGGACGTTAATTTTCTGTCTGTGTGTCCAGGAATACTTCAAGGGGATGATGATGATTCTGCCTATAATCAGAACGACCGCATCTATTTTGGTGGTGGGGGCGAAAAGATGGCCGTCATGGCGAATGGACGAGTTGTTCTCACTGAACCTTGCATTGACGGGGAATCTCTCACAGGTCAGTCATCGTCATCATCATCATCACCACCACCACCACCATCATCATCATCATCATCATCGTCACCATCATCACCATCATCATCTTTTTCATCATCATCATCATCATCATCAATATTTTAAACACAAAAATCTCTGATAAAGAGAAATTTTCTTCATGTGTTGAACAATTGTGATAATATTGGAAAGAGAATAACAATGTAAGAGAGAGAGAGGGAGGGTGAGCAAATGTTGTGAACTTATTTTATTTTCTGGTTCGTTTTTTTTTTTAGTCACTGAGTGTTCACTATCAGTTAGGTGGTGGAAAGATTGACTGACTGCGAGAATAGTGAGGTCTATCCTATCCCTCTTTCCCATCTGTCTATCCTCTTGTCGTAGGTGGTTGGTGGGTGCCTGTGGTAGGGGCTCCCTCTGTCCCTCATTCCCTTATTTTCTGTCCATCGTCTTGATTTTTTCCTGGCGCAATTTGTCTGTTACATCGTGTCAATGTGCTTCTCTAAACTCAAACTCAAACTGACCAATTGATTGATTGTTTTGTTTGACCCAGTTTTGTGATTTGGCAGTGGTCATAATTTATTATACCTTTCGCTATTTATATCTCAATGTGTTTTCACGTGGACGGAAATAGTAAAGCCAAAAAATCCAGCAAGTTGTAAAAAGAAAAAGTGTTTCCAGGTGTATTGAAATGGCCTTTCCCTACATATGAACATTTTCTTTCTGTATCACTAAGTGAAGAGTTTTTGACACGTCTGTTTTCGTTTCCATACACCAGCCAACATAGCTAATAGCCACACCAGCAAACATAGCTAATAGCCACACCAGCAAACATAGCTAATAGCCACACAAGCCAACATAGCTAATAGCCACACCAGCAAACATAGCTAATAGCCACACAAGCAAACATAGCTAATAGCCACACAAGCAAACATAGCTGCTAGCCACACCAGCAAACATAGCTAATAGCCACACAAGCCAACATAGCTAATAGCCACACCAGCAAACATAGCTAATAGCCACACCAGCAAACAGCTAATAGTTGCACCAGCAAACATGGCTAATAGCCGCACCAGAAAACATAGCTAATAGCCACACCAGCAAGCATAGCTTATAGCTGCACCAGATTACACGTAGGTACTGACAATTCTCATTCTTTCCCAATCTGTCCATCCACTGCTCAGGTACTGGAACTATCACTGATCAAGGTATTTTCCCCGGCCCACTTAGTGGTATCCCGGCCACTCTGACTACCACTTGTGGGGTAAGTTAGTGCAATGATGCAACCCTTAACTGCAACATTCTGAATAATTTTCGTCATTTTTTTTTTAAAAATGTCTTTCTAGATTTTTTTTTTTTTTTTTGCAATATAAATGCATGGACTCTTAATGTGCTGATATAACCAAGTGAACATTCGGCCTACGGTACCGACTGACCAAGCAAACAATTAGATACATGTAACCAATCAATCAAGCAACCAACCATCCTTTCGCTTACCCAACCAACCAATCGACCAATTAAATAACCAACCAACTGACTGACCAACCAACCTATCTATTTCACCAACCAACCAACCAACCAACCAACTGACCAACCAACCAAATGACTGACTGACCGATTCACCAACTGACTGACCAACCAACAACCGACTGACTGACCAACCAACCCTTCCATTCAAATAACCAGCCAACACACTAATCGACCAACCAACTGATCAACCAACCAACCAATACACTAACCAACCAACCAACCAACCAACTAACCAACCAACCAACCAACCTACCAGCATGCACGCCCACAAACCAATCAACCAACCAACCAACCAACCAATCAACCAGAAGCACGCAAACCAACCAAAATATAGCCCCCCCCCCCCAACTTTAACTTTCCCTCCCTACTTATTTACTTACCCTTTAGATAATTTTTGGTATGTATTTGTCTTGCTGATGTACTTAACCACCCCACCCCCACCCCCCTGCTCCCACAGCCTTGCCCTCCACCCATGCCCCCTGTGACTGCTGCACCCCCCGTACCTGCTACCACAACGCAAGGCCCCGCCACCACCGTCACTGCTGCCCCCACCTCAGGGGGGTCATCCTCAAGTGGTGACGACGACAGCGATTTACTGGGCTGGTTGATTCCCGCCATTTTGGGTGGTCTGATCTGGTTGGCCTTGACCTCCTTCTTGATCTACCGTTTCTGCTGTCCCTGTAGGAATCCTTTCGCTGGCATGTGCGTGCGCAAGTAAGTGATCTCCCTCTAAATCTAATGCACAGCTGAACAATGGCAACATGTACATGTATCTAGCCAGTAGAAATACGTAGGTATTGACCTTAAGTCTGCACACAGGAATGACATTGTTCCTACGTAGGTTGGCTGGGGAGGGAGAGAGAGAGAGTGAAAGGGAGCGGGATAAGGAGAGAGTGAAAAGAGAGAGAGGGGGGGGGGGAGATAGAGAAAGGGCAGAGAGAGATAGAAAAAGAGAGAGAGAAAGAGAAAAGACAGAGAGAGAGAAAGATAGGAGACAGAGGAGAGAGAGAGAGAGAGAGAGAGAGAGAGAGAGAGAGAGAGAGAGAGAGAGAGAGAGAGAGAGAGAGAGAGAGCAGGAAAAGGAGTAATACTTAAAGTCAATTTTCACAGATGATTACACGAGAAGAGATAATGCACTTTGCTCATCTTTAAATTTTCCTTGCGAAGCGCATCTCATTCTTACTTTCTTTCTTTCTATCTTTCCTACCTCCTCCCCTCCCCTCCCCTCCCCCGCCTCACCTGTTGTGTTACCTCCCCAGACCCAAGCCCATCAAGGTGAAGCCAGAGAAACCGCCCAAACCGCCCAAGCCGGAGAAACCAAAGAAAGTGAAGCCACCTCCACCCCCTCCCAAGGCACCACCGCCACCACCACCGCCACCTCCACCACCTCCGCCACCACCACCTCCCCCGTAAGTAACACAACAAATCTGCAGGTGATGTATGTCTGTGTGCTGGATGGAGGATTTCGAATTATTATGTACTTCGAAGTGCATATATCCGTACGACATGTTGTGCACACAATTCGATGACGTGGGCTGGGGTAGCTCTACCTGATTGGTCTAAAATGTAAGCGCTCTTCTATGAATGAAGAGGGTCCATTCACATTGTGTGTTCTACGTCATCGAATTGTGTGCACAACATGTTGTACGGACATGCGCGTCCTATGTAATGACTATCTGAGGTACCAGGCGTTGTCCAGGATAAATCTTTGGATTATGTTCAGCTTTGGGTGATCAGAATGGATCTGTTTCACCCTGCCTGGTTATTGACTTTTGTGTTTCCTTCTTCATTAGATATAGCTTATTGCACTACTCTTGGGCATTCAGGCTTTTTTGTACGTACCTAGTCAGCATTTGAGGTGGAGAGTGCCATATAACTGACCAATAACTTGTATTCTGGACAGTTTATTAGCGAACACATCACATGCAGTCATAATTGTCATGTGTTCGTGAAAAAGAGAGGATGGGGGGGGGGGGCAAAATTAGCGACACAAAGCAAACTTAAGAAACCCCCCCCCCCCCGGGACAATTTAGAGCATCCTAAAAAAAAAGAAAAGGGGGAGCTTCTGCATGTCAAATGGAATTCGCCTGTATGCAAATCCAAACTGTACGAGTTTTGGTCGGTCTTGTTTCCGCAAGTTTTTTTGCATTACATAGATAAAGCTTTATTGTGTGGAGGTGTCAAGTTTCATAATTTCCTTTGATTGTTAGCAATTATTTATAGTATCATTTGTGAAGACAAGTGTGCTAGAAGGCATTTTTCCATCTCTCTTTTTGACAAGACTTGCACATAAGAGAGTATTCAGGGTTCATACAAGGTCTTGAAAACTAATTTTAAGGACTTTTTAAGGACTTCCTAAGGACTCACGGTAAACAAATTAAGGACCTGTGTGCCTGTGACCAAGAAATATAACAACTATACAAGTGGTGTGCAGCATTCATCGAAACGGAAAGTTTCTGCATCCAGAGTTCAAACATAGTAAATTCACCCTGAAAAGTTCAGTTATTTCAAAGTACCAATTATCCTGTGTGCAATTGGAAGATTTCAATCTCAAATGTTTCAACTGAAACACAAATTTTAAGGACTTTTCAAGGACTTTGGCATCATTTTCAGAATTTAAGGACTTTTTGAGTACTGATTTTTTCTTTTATGAAAATTAAGGACTTAAAGGACTTTTGAGGACCTGTGTGAACCCTGCAGTATAGAAGATTCTGATTAGTCTTTTTCTCAAGAATGAAATGTAACATTTATGGGTGCATCTGACGAAAATGGGCTAAAGCTGAAATCTCTTTAAAAAACCAAACTAAAACTAAAATATTTCTAAGACGACTTCAAGCAAAATGTTTCGCATTAGTACAGAACTATGGCTGATCTTTCAAATTATAAAATAATCTCAATTTCCATAGACAAAATTTCCCTCTTGGAGAGATTTTCTCAGGAATTTGATTTTTTACCTTAAGCCCGATTTTGTGAGATTCACTCAAATTTTTTGCCATCAGTGTGTTGACTAGCGTAATATCTCATTCAGTTCTACTATACAGTAACATTTTCTTTTTTTTAAATTCTGTTTCAGACCAGACCCTTATCTCTTTGGATTCTGGAAAGAAAGTAAGTACTATCTTCACTGTTCATTGTTCATTCTTAGTTACTTCTGAGTTACTTTGTAAACTTGGACGAGAAACTAACTCAAAATATGTCAGATGGATAGTCAAACTTGTAGTTTTATTTTAGCTTTTTCTCCGAATTTTAAGGATGTAACCTCATCTATCCTAAAGTACATTTACCACAAATAAACATATATATTTGTACGCTTAGGCCCAGCCTAGCCATATAAGCTTATTCATTGCTTGTGTTAATGTCCGTTCATTATAAGCTTGAAGTAATCCTTGTCTCATGAGCTGTTGCCTGTGGTCTGGGGCTCCGGACCTGACACCCAGGCAAATGTCTACGTGGATTGTCGGCTGCATTTCGTGGTTATATATGAAATAAGGGTTTAAGATTAGGGTCAGGTTTAGTGTTAACAACAGCATTCAATCACAGATGATATTTTTCTGGACTGGAACTCTCTTAGTTAGCAGGCCTACACTTGAGAGGGTGAAATCAAAACAAACAAAACACATAATTATAATAATTTGACCTAATTAGCAATCGGTGGCCTTTCAGAAAGTTGGTTTCGAAAGTTGGTTACAACCTTCCACTTTGGTGTCGAATACCACTCTCCACTTCAAAACGTTGAAAATCGAAGACGTCCAAGTGTTACAAAAACAGACAGATGAAAGTCGTTTTAGACTAATTTATCTTCAGTAATTACAGCCCCAAACCTCCAAATTTCTCAAAATTATGAACTTCCCACCTGCAGCAGTGTTTCTCAAGGTGGGACACATGCCCTGCCGGTGAGGCGTGAAATGTTTATTTTATAAGTCTTTTATATACATGGTATCCTGTGTATACATGTGCTAGCTTTGCCCGATCATGGTCGGCTGCATGTTTTTTTGTGTGTGTGTGTGTGTGTTAAAACTGATGTGGGGCTTGGGGCAAAAAAGCTTGAGAAATACAGTGACAGAAAATGTTTTGATTTTTGCCTCCATACACAGTCCTGACCAATGAGTGTCCAGCCATTACAAATCCACTGTCATGTTTATGACGTGAAACCCCAAAACAGTTTTATTAAAGATCAAAATTCTTGTCTTTTGCCCACAGCATTCCCTGACCAAGACCAAGCCAACAATCTCCATGGTCCCAAGCCGCAGCCTATAGAAAACATGCCTCCACCTGAAGTTGTGCCACGCGGCAATGCTCTCCCGCCAGAGAACTTGAAACTTGGCAACCCTGGTATAGGACAACACGGCGCCCAACCGCCCAATGCTACCTTCGTAGCAGATGGTCCTAAAATAGGACAGTTGCCAAATCCTCCACCCAACGCTCAAGCTCCGGGAGCACCAGCTGCGGCCTCAGGCAAAAAATGTGTCATCCAATAAAACTGAAGATTTCAGTACATACACGCACGTTTCAATAACTGGACAGTTCACCACTCCTTGTTCAGAAAGTGCTGATGTACCTAATAATTTCAGAGACAAAAAACAAACAAAACAACAACAACAAAAAACGGAAAGCATGAAATTATATGGAATCGATCTCTTATTGTGTGACTTTGACAAATGGAAGTAATGAGAATCATTAGTCTTTAACATCAAGTTCAACTTTATCGTAGCTTGACTGGCATTTAACCCTTCAAGCTATCAAAGGATACATGTACTTTGAAATCTTTAATCATTCAACTTTATGTAAACTGCTCTGTTATGAACTTAGGCTATCTGCTTCATTTGCTGAAAGCACGCCTTTTCTGCAAAGTTTTTTTTTTGGTCTGTTTTGAGAAAATGTTATTTAATTATTATTTTTGTGAAGCTGGAAAGCTATGAACAACAACAGTATTCCATATTATGACACAAAATCAATGAAAGACAATGCCACATCCAGTGTACATTACCACTGTCCAGTGACAAACTTTGCCCTCTGTTTACCGGCCACGGTAAGCAAATGTTGATTCGTAGTGACAAACATTTTTGTAGAAATAAGAAGTTTTCAACGGCTTAGGGACAAACCTGAGTTGTCTCTGTACTTGCTCTCAGCAGTTTTAATCTCATTCGTCACAAGTGTGTCATGCAATTTATTACTATCAGCGTTTCTTCCATTCCGTACTTTGATTTTCGAAAAATGTGCATTGTCTCTACACTATAGATGAAGGACAAAGTTGATTCCCAGCAAAATACAAACCGATGCTATTAACAAAAGATGTAACGTGATCATGCTGCCCTTATTACTGCATAACGGAAGTTTCTCCAATCTTCTTACCCTTGGGCGAGCTCATCTACCGAAACTTTACGTTATAAAAAACACCGGGTGTTAAAGAAGGGCTCCCACAATAAGATGTCAGTTTCTGTGTCTCACGATCTGGTGCTAGCTGTGATAACCACTTAAAGCCTTTTGAGACTGTGATCACTACTGAAATAACTTTTGCCTATGAATGTACAAAAAAAGTCATGCTAATGTAAATAATTCTCCCACATAATGACAAAACGCCTTAAACAGTGAAATTAAATGCCCATGGTGGATTGGTATTGCTTGACAGAATGTTAGGTCTATGCTGTTCAGGAATTACGTTTAATAAATGCATCAAATACTCTCTTACCACTTCCAAAAAGGTAAAAATTATTGTCTGTTGACAAGCACAGCAGTTCCTTAGTACTTGTTTCTTACATTTTACCCTTTTCTGACATGATGTAACGATGCATTATGAGAATTCGTCATCAGCTTTGTTCAGTGTTATTACATATTGTATTACTTACAGTTGTAGAAGCTGTAAGATGTTTTATCTTTTGCAAAGTTTTTTTTATAAGAAACACGAACTGGAGTAAAGATATCTTTTGGGGAAAGGGAAGAAATATGGCTTTTTTTTTTCACTGTCAGGCAAGATGGAATGGTTGAATTGTGTCTGTAAACATTATTTTCTCAACATTGCACCTGATACCATGTTAATGCAATAATCCTGACATTGCTCTGTTTTCAAAATAAAAAATGTAGGCTTTACATTTCCTTACGCTGCGTGCAAAATAGGCCTACAATTTTTTTTAGGTATGAACTAAACGAAACCAAATAAAAGTGACTTCTGCATGTCAACCTCCAGTCTTTTGCTTACAAATACATGTATGTAAATCAAAGTTGTAGAAATACTTATCAAATCATGAATGAAAACTCAAATATCCCAGTGTAACACATAGCATGAGCAGCTTTGGACATTTCTGGGATACTTAAGATGCAATGCTCAGCTTTCAGCTTTTACACTTGTTGGTATACCCTGACTTTTGATTTCAGCCGACAACACTTCTTTTTGAAAGAAGTTGCTAATTGTAGTTAGAATCAAGGAAAAAATGTCCACGCATGAAGAAAGAACAGTATTTTTTTTTTTATTTTTTAGTTTTTTTTTTTTTTTTTTAGATTCTAATGGAGCTAAGCGATGGTTTTGCATAATGCCTGTGGATATCTTCCATTACTCTTATGAACAACTACATGTAATTCCATGTAACATTAAAATTTGATGTAGGCCCACATGTAACATGGTGGCCACACTGTGTAGATTAGTTTATAAAACTAATGAGGCTGTTGCGATGATATAAAAAATGGCTGTATAGCGTGTACCATGAAATTGAAATTATTTTATGGAGGCTTTTGCTAGGAAGCATGAACTTTGACCTATCTTTTTGGCTAGCGGAAATAAAACAAAAATCGCATTTTAGAAAATGTTGTCATGTATGAAGGAATGGTTGTGTTGTGGTTGAAAAGTTGTACTTTACCAGTTTGACCACAAAAAAAAAAGAAAATGCCGGCGTTGTCATCCAGTTGGGCACGGGGCTGTCGATAAGGTATAGACACTCAGTCAGTCAGTCAGTCAGTCAGTCAGTCAGTCAGTCAGTCAATCAGAAGGCTATTGGCAAATTTTGACAACCCCCCCCCCCTAAGTTTTTAATGTTCATGACTTCAACCCCCCCCCCCCCCTCCTCCCGTACGAGCACAGGACTAATAGAATGTTAAATATTCATGACAAGACCCTGCATGGATATTCTAAAATTTAAGAAGCATTTTATATGGGCCAGGGCCATCAGTTGATTGCTCTATGAGATACTTAGCCGACCTTTGGTTTGTTGAACAAAAAATGTAAATAAAACCAAAGTTTTAATACACAAGCGAAGCATGATTGCAAAACCTACGTCTGCTCTCCCCTCCCCCTAAATTTTATTTTTTGTACACGGGGGCAACCCCCCCCCCTCCCTTCCCCTTCCAAATGATGTATACTTCGTCAATCAACAGCCCAGATTAGAAAGGAAATATTTCCTGACTGAGCTATTGTCTCTCCTGGACAAATTAAATTAAATGCTTAAGAAGAATTTTAATAATATACTTTGTACTTTCATAAACTCTCACTTTGAAGTGTTCTGAAATCACACTTTAGCAGCTATGTATGTGAAGTTTTTTTGTGTTTTTTTTTCAACGAAAATTTTGCTAATGCCGTCCATGAGATTCTGTTTATAACATAAATGACAATATGTGGAATTTTGAACAACAGTTTTATAAACTGTCATTTTTACATACATGTAGATCTAGATCAAGACAATGATGATGTTTCTTTCACTCAATAAATTTAGATCTGAATGAATGGTTTTTTTTCTGAACGAGTTTGTTTGTTTTTTCCACTCTGTTGCTCTGGTCTCAACTCTCATGCACAGTGACATAATTTTCAATCAAGTGCCTAAATGGTTAATTGCTGATTTCTCCTGCCATCACCTTTCTGTTTGATTTTGTCTGGAGAATGATCAACTGACTACATTTTTACAGGTTAGCAATAGCATTCAGACCCACTCATGTTCTACAACAACTAGGCACCCTCTGTTTTGTTTGGATCAAAGTGACTGCTCTTGAAATTTCCCCCCCCTCCTCTCCCCACCCCCCCCCCCCCCCGTCTTTGAATTGTCTCGCTGAACAGTGATTAAGTGCCAGTCCCATGAACGATAATATATTTAATGCTAGCACAACTTGATACATGTATTTAATTTGTTCTTCAAACTAATGAAAGAAAAAAGAATCTCAATCAAATGACCCAAGAGAGAAGTGCAGAACTTACTAATGTTACATCTTACTTGAGAGAGGTTCTCTGTCTTGGGATTTATGCCTTTTTTTTTTCTTGTTGTTTCATTTTTGCATTACTTTTTCTGGTCCTCGCCTTCCTCTGGAGCCTTCAATAGGGCCGTTTTAGCTCTAAAATGGGCTCTTGGCCTAGCCATGATAAGGGCTGATTTGGATTGGCCCCAAAGGGATATCAAGTTCAGTAGAAAGGACAGGGAGTTCACCATGCATCTCCGTTTATTACAATGTTTTAGTGGAAATTCTCCACTTTTCATTTTCAAGATAATGAAAGTGGACACTTTTAACTGGATTCGTATTCATGCTGATGAATTAGAAAATTATACAAGTACATGTGCATGTTTGTATTGAATACCAAAGGTTGACATGTCTTTTCTTTGGCATTTAATCAAACTGCAGACTGAGAAATGAAATACACTGTGTGTAAATCAGAGGAAATAAACCTGATAGTGATAGATTTAAATGTGACTTTCTTTTCCTCCTGCCACCCGAAGATTACAGACACGTAATCTTTCACACAAAATAATTGGAATGTCTTTACAATATGTGAGTGAATCTAGTGAAATCGGGCTCAAGGTGAAATTTCATACCTCTTAAAAATTCAGAATAAAATATTTCTATGATGATTTCAAGTAAAATATTTTAATCGATTGCAGAAAAATGGCTAATCTTTCATTTTAAAAGCAAATCTCAATTTCCATGGAAAATTATTTCCGTTTTCTCAGACAGAGATTTGGTCTTTCATCCTGGCAAAATCGTGCCTGACTTAAGGCGAAAGACCAAATTTCTGAGAAAACAGGGAGATAATCCACTGACAAAATAATGTAAGAGATTGTCTAGTGTAAGTGAGGTGATGGCACAGAGGCAGCAATACGCCATGTCACAGCCATTTTAAGTTGACAAAATCCAGCTAAATGATGATTGGGGCTCAAATTAATGAGTTTCCGATTTTTTACCAATTTAGATTATTTTGTCTGCTATTGTTTGAAAAGATTTTCTCATCTTCGACAGCAGACAGAATACTGCTTCTGTGACGCCATCTCACATATATGGTAATAATAATAATAATAATAGTTCGTCCATCAGGTATGATGATGACATTAACAACACCAGAGGAATAAAGAACAGAAATTGTTGAGAATTTCAACACATGGACAATAAAGAGAACTAAAGGACACAGGGGACAGAATGGAAAAACTGTTCTTTCATGACTTATGGCTTCTCATGTGACTGATAAGTCCTATTTTTGCCCTGCAGACCCTTCCGCATAAATGACAAGAGTGCTCCGTTGGTTCAGTACCACTGGGCCTTTTCTTGCGCCGTTCTCTTTTTTTGATAGCCTGCTGGACTCTGTCAGCTTCCCATGCTTTGCTGCCTCTGGTAAGGGCCGCCCTCCAATTTGCACGATCAAGCGAGAGCTTTTCCCACTCACTCACATCAATGGCAAAGGCCTTCAGTGATTGCTTGAGAGTGTCTTTGTAACGTCTCTTTGGGGCCCCAACATTCCTCGTTCCATTGGAGAGCTCAGAGAAGAAGATTTGCTTCGGGAGTCTGGAGTCGGGCATTCTGACAACATGTCCTGCCCAACGTAGCTGAATTTTTTTCAGGTGGCAGAAGATGCTCAATTCCTTGGCACGATTGAGGACCTCAGTGTCTGGAATTTTATCCTGCCATTTGATCCTTAGGATCTTTCTAAGGCAGGCCAGATGAAAGTGATTTAGCTTTCTGGCATGCGATTGGTACACTGTCCAGGTTTCAGCCCCATAGAGTAGGGTGGGAAGGACCACAGCATTGTACACTTTCAGCTTAGTGTCTGTGCGAATGCCGGCAACATCCCACACTCTCTTTCGAAGCCTGCCAAATGCAGAGCTGGCTTTGCTGATTCTTGAGAGAATTTCAGTATCAACACGAGCCGCGGAAGACAGTGTACTGCCAAGATAGGTGAAGTTCTCCGACACCTTCAGAAGACTGTCATGGACTTTGATATTTGGGGTCACAGGATACTTGTCGTCTGGAGTAGGCTGATGGAGCACTTCCGTCTTCTTTGTGCTTATTGTGAGGCCAAAGTTGTCACAGGCACTAGAGAACTTATCAACACAGTTTTGCATGCTATCCTCATAGTGTGCCAGAAGTGCACAATCATCAGCAAATAGTAGGTCACAGACTTGAGTACTTTTGGTTTTGGTTTTTGCCTGAAGTCTCCTGAGGTTGAATAGACTGCCATCAGTTCGGTACTTGATGCTTACCCCTTGAGGAGGAGAGCTAAAGGCTTCTTGTAGCATTGCAGAGAACATGATGCTGAACAGAGTTGGGGCTAAGACACAACCCTGTTTTACCCCATTTGTGACAGCAAAGGGCTCTGAAACACTGCCGTTGCTTTTGACTGCAGCTTGCATGCCATCATGAAACTGGCGCACTATTGTGATGAATTCGGGTGGACACCCAAACTTCGCCGAACATATATGGTACATGTACTGTATATCACTATATGTCTCTTTTCCTTGTCTCAGATTCTTTTTTCTTCTTCTGCAAACAACCAAAGAATAAATTATGATTTTTGGGCTGGTCTATGCAATTTTGGGAATTGATTTTCTGCTGCCTCACTATGTAACCACATATAGTGCTTCTGACTGGAGAACGTAGGAGAACTCCAAAATATGACAGATAAACAGAACTACAGCAAAATGACAGCATTATTTATCAGAGCACGTGTTCAAAACTAAAAAACAACCACCAAAAAAAAATTGATACAAAACTTCAATGTTTATTCAGTATCAAACAGAATAAAACAATGGTGGGAATGCTGAATCTGATAATATACATCATCAGTAAATACATATACATGCATAACTGTTTGTTCTGTGCTGCCAAAGATACAAGTGAGAACATGGACATACATGTACATGTAATTTGAAACTCTTTCACAGATAAGAAAAATTACTGCTCTGTACATGGAAGTTTAACTGTTATCAAAATCTTCAATTCAAGTCTAGGCATACCTAGGAAACATGTATTTCTCCTAAAAACATATTTTTCAATACAGGTATTATGACTCTTCTCATGGCATATGAGATGCTATCATTGTAGCGGCTGATGTTCACATTAGTGGTAAGCTTAATACATGTATTCATCCACTTCACTCCAAGCACCACAGATTTAAGAACTAATAATGTACTACATTTATAACAGTACATGTGACCATCAGTGTATTCCAGCGGCCGCTGGTGCTGTTTTACCAATAATATTGATTTAAATTTAAAGATCAAACGAAACATCACAAGAATCAAGTTTTGATCTTCATAGCATGATTGATCACTTTGGACATGACCATTCACACATACATGACTGTATTTGTTGCATGTATCTCAAATTGCAGTCAAATGTCATAGTTACAATACTGACAGAAAGTGGTTTGCAATATCAGAAACAATAAATCATACACTTGGAGAAATAATTTTACGATAATATATGCAGAGAAGAGAACAATATATATATAATATTGATTATACAAAAAAAACATCTTGGACTACAATATATTAATATACAAAAAGTGTTGCTAACCCCTGCTAACTCCCTAACTCGACTACCCTCATCCCAGGCAAAGCAGTCTACTAACATTTAACAATGCTTTTTGTCTATATGGCCCCCTGCCTATCACAGTAAAGGTAAGTGGTGGTCAATCTTCTTCACACAAACCGTCCTGACATAACTCACAATACTTTGTGTGTAACAGGTTGTAATTGATAATGCTCGAACACAAGGTCATTAACATTACACATCAAAATTGCTGGTGTAACTTACATGGTATTTACACATATCTGTAATACCTACTCTCTGATCCCATTAGCATGAAAACATCATCAGTGACTGCCATACACACATACAAAATTTAATGAAAGATTTTTGTGTGTGTGTTCAGTGTCAAAGTTTTTACTTCAGCCTCCCACAGAATTCATTCAGTCATAAAATATACTTCTTGTAAGTGAGATTTTTGGCTGGGTCATAAGAGACTTTAATTTCCAAGCTGTGCACTATGGCTAAAGCCCGCTGACCAGGTCTGTGACCTAATTCATGGAGAATCTTATCTAGGTCAGGCAGCCTTGCCGATGTCCACACTGCTACTCTGTCCAGGTGGTTCATTTTGATACTATACCATAACCCCTGACATTGCAGAGGAAATAAAGCAGTGCCCCAGTTGCTCGCTGAAGAACACCTTCTTTTCACTGAACATTGATGAGGCAACATACAATGCTGGGCACAAAGTTCTGAATGTCCTCTGCCAGTACTATGACATTGAAGAGGAGAGAGTTGTGGTAAATTACATGTATTTGATTCATGTGTGATTGTGTAATGTTGCACACATACTCAAATGCCAGAGTTGACAAAAAAAAACGGAGGAGAGAAAACAAAGAAGGAAATAAGGAGAGCAAATTCAAATTACTGTTCTTTTCTTAAAGTGCATTTAAATTTCAACAGAGACGACGCTTGAGGCACCTGCAAAGCAGCAAGAATACCTTCGCGTTGTTGAAATTGGAAGAGCAGTTTACAGGGAACAGGTGCAAAGGGTGAAGACTGAGACTGCTAGCAAAAGTACTGGACTAGGAAGAGCAAATGAGATAGAGTGGGCCCACCACGCTTCTGACTTTGCCAAAAACGTCCACTACTCAAGCAGCTGAATGCAAACTGGACCACTCTACTGTGGGTCTCAACCTGAACAAGCTATTAGGGATTGACGCACTTAATACAACCGCCTACCACCCCCAGGCAAATGGCCTTGTGGAACGCTACTGGCGGCAGCCTATAGCAGCGCTCAAGGCCAGAGCCACAGGCCCTAACTGGTTTGCTGAAATTCCTATAGTGCTGCTGGGAATCCGTTCGTCTTGGCGTATAGACCCAGGCTGTTCACTGGCAGAGCTCGTTTATGGGTCTTCCAGCAGAATTTTTCGAACCCCAAAATTCTGCAACATTCGAGCCAGACATTCTATTTTTGAAGCAACTGCAAAATATCATGAAGAATGCCCAGCCCTCGCCAACTACGCTCCATGGCAAACAACCATCATATGTGCCACAGAATCTGTCTTCCACGGGGTATGTTTATGTTCCACATGACTCCAGACGCAACCCTTTACAGTGACCATATAATGGGCCATATAAAATTTTGGAAACCAACGATAAATACTTTGTAATTAATGTGAACGGCAGGAGTGATAAAATCTCCATCGATCGCCTTAAACCAGCATATTTATCACAGCCAGATGACAAGGTAGCTGTGCCCCGATTATCACCTCGCACCACCGTTATTACTCGGTCCGGACATGTTTCACGCCCTCCGTGTAGATTTGATTAAACACAAACGCTCCGTACATGTCTACCAAACATGTACTTCACCGGGAGGGGTGATTGTAGGGACAACAGTTGGTCTACACTTCCAGAAAAATCTGGCGAGGGCGTGACAAAATAACACGGACTAGATAGAGTGAGCGAGATCGAGGCAGAGAAAAAAAGAACGGCAGACGATCGAGAAGCAATGGAGATCTGTATTCTAGATTGACCTGCCTACGAAGGTAGGAACAACAACATTTAATCCTTACATTCTACACTACTTTCTGGTACCGCGCGCAAGTGTCACAGCTTTGGAGTGTGATGCGAGGCATTTCCAAAACGGGTATGTACAGGAGTTTAGCTGGTGACCATGGCTGTATCATAATACCGAAATACCCCGGAATACCCCGAAATCCCCGCAACCCCGGATTTCCGCCTAATAGAGGTCTAAAATTTCCTGCGAGTTTTTGTTTACCTTGATCAGAGATCGAAGATTGTTCCTGCGAGTTTTTTGTTTACCTTGATCAGAGATCGGAGATTGTTTTCATCATGCCACGTCCACGTTATCCTTGTACCTGGTGCACAGCCAACTGTGGCAAGAACACATCTTCCATTGAATGCTCTCTTTGTCGTGGTTGGATTCACAGGTTAGGATAATTGTATAAATATATGTTGATACCATTAGCCATTTATTTTATTTATTTAGATAAGAATTGATGATTAGATTAAGAAGAGTGTGTGTGTCGCAAACTGCGATATTAATTATTAATTATTGATTCATTGGGTTTTTTTACTTATTTCTTTATTCTCGGCTCGGTTGTCTAGGGGATGTATTTACCAGGAGTCTGAGGTCTGGAATCTGTATACCCATCAATCATGTAACAATGGCATGAATTTACTCCTTGTTGTAATTGTTTCCACCAGGAGATGCGTTCCCATGGACTATGAGCAGTTCGCTGCTTGGACCTCGGAAGATCTTACATTCATTTGTCGCAGCTGTGTCTTCAGCGATTCCGGAGAGTACAAATATGAAGAAGCTCTGAACAGGTAAATGATTATCTGTCCTGCACCGCTGTAATCCTGCATCTGTCATTTCACTTTGCCGTTTTTTTCCCTGTGTTTATGCTTATGTTTCTGATCAGTTAATACTTGTGCAGCACTGGTTATACTCTAGTCTATGAGCAGGATTTAATGCAGCTTGTAGGATCGAGTACCTAGTCTTCTCGGATAAGGACGAAAAAATTCGGAGGGCCATGTGCACGTTGCGCACGTTAAAGATACCTTGGCAGTTGGAAATCGTAAAGAGCAGGCCGAAAGGCCGCTGCCCGGGCAAAATTGAAATTAATAGATTAAAATTTATCCATATCATCTCTCCCCCCCCCCCCCCCCCCCCCGCCAGAACAAGAAATAATAAAACAAGTAAAGTGAGGTGTAAATGCCAAGGGCAGCGAACCTCCTAAAATAAAGACCTCAAATCAACAGGTAAATGATTTTGATATATGTGAAACTGATTCACAACAATAATAATCATCAACACCATCATCATCTTAACAACAACAATATCATTCTTTTCCAGATTGTCGTCATCATCAACATCATCATCATCATCGTAACGACAACAATAATAATTATAAGAACAATAATAATCATCCGCACAAACAACATGCCTCATCATCTTAACAACAATATCATTCTTTTCCAGATTGTCGTCATCATCAAAATCAACCACACTCTATATTTATAATGCTGTTTTAATAATAATCTCTTTTTGTCCCCAGATTGTCGTCATTAACTGACAGTTCTTCTGCTGCACAGAGTGAAGACTTATTGCTGTCAACCTACAACAAAACTCTTGCAGTCCAAGCTGCCCTCCCATTGAATGCTTCCAGTGTGGATATTGTCGCTCGACAAGTGCTTCAACTATACCACCCTATCATGCTGAGCACACATGAGCCACTGTATGTCATTGGGGATGGTAATTGCATGTTCCGTGCTCTGTCCCTGGGGCTATATGGAACAGAAGCTCATCATCTGCACATTCGGCTTTTGACAGCCCTTGAAATGATTAATAACAGAGAACATTATGACATTGACAATGATAACTTCATAGACCATTTTGGAGACGAGAGGTTGACGTTTGACAAGTATCCAACACTGGTACATGATGTTTCAAAGGAGGGTGCATATTGCGGTTTAATGATCTTATCTGCAGCAAGTGCAAACATGTTTCCAATCATACTGTCCTCCATTTCAGGGTAGTTACTTCCTGTCAGATCCACTTACAAAGCAGATCAGAGTAAGAGGCGTACCTCAAAAAGCTTCACCCTTTTTAACACTCATGTGGACCACATCTTATGTGCCAAAAACCCCTGATGAATTTCGGCCCAATCATTTTGTATTGTTGAGAGACATGCGAAAGTCAGCTTATGTTAATTTGACACTTCCAGAACAGTCCACCCCAAAAGTGGTTGGAACAACATGCAAACCAAGCTTTTCAGTGAGTTGCATTGATGATAGAAATGTTGATGCTGCTGTGAATGATGATGTTGAGGATGATTGTAAAAATTGGAAGCATTTGTCAAATGATGATTTCCTTTCTTTGGACATGTTGATTACACATTTATCATCACATGAAACTGTAACCAATTCTGTGCCTCGAGGTAACAAGGACAATGTGTATTTTTTGGTAAATAACCAGGAAAATTTGGATAATCGCAAATGTGGTCGGCCGTCAAAGTTTTTGGATGATTGTGGTTCATGGACGGAAGGGACGACAAACAAAAGTATTTTTGTAAAACAGGGTGGACGGCTGACCAAGGTTGTACCTAAAAATGACATTTATTGCCTGCAGAGACGTAAAGACAAAAAAATTGTATTCATCCCACTTGAACCACAGCCGGAAAAGGGTGATGTTTTGGTTTTGCATCGGTATTATTGCATACTGGTGACAAAACCAGAATACTCCAAAAGAGTGTCTTGGATTGGGGAAAGTGACAAGAGTAGAGCAGTGGCCTGTGTGGAATACCGAGGGATATTCCCTGGCAACATAGCCCATGGTTTATCGTCTAAGAGACAAAGGGATTACATTCGAACACAGCCACAGGTGTTAGAAAAAATGAAAGAGGAATTAAGGAGTGGCAAGCGACCAACAGAAGTGTATAATGCAGAGGATACACTGGACGCTCCACGCAGCTTAAAGCAAGTTATTTCCACAAAATACCAAATGAACAAAAAGGAACGGCCTCACACAAAGGGTTCCAATTTTGCTGATCAGATAGCAAGTCTGGAAGAGTTGCAACATGGTTTTCCTTTCATTCAGTGTATAATAAAGCGATATAAAACTGTACGCAGCTGTATACTTTACACTGATGAACAAATGCAGGATCTCGTCAGATTTTGTTGCCCTCCTTATTCTGCCAACTCAACAGTTTTAGGTATAGATAAAACTTTCAACCTGGGCGACCTCCATGTCACTGTGACAGCTTTCAAAAATCTTGCTCTTATCCGAAACAGAACAAACAGTCATCCTATTTTTTTTGGTCCATTTTTTCTGCATGGCCAGTCAGATGGAGATACATTTTTTGATTTCTTACATCACCTTGCAGGCAAAATCTCCGGCTCAGCCATACCCACAACAAGTCCTGTCATAGGGAGTGACGAGGAAGCCGCTCTGAAGCTGGCAATGAAAAGGGCCTTCCCAGAATCAAAGATGTTGTCTTGCACAAGACACCTACAAACCAATTTGACACAGTTTTTACAGGATAAGGTGGGGCACAATGTTTCTGAACGAAATGCAGTGGTGCGGCAGCTCTTTGGTGTTGATGGGTTAATCAATACCGCTATAGACGAGCATCAGTTTGAACTGTCATTAGAAGCCTTTGCAAATGTTGCCGCAGAGACATCACAAACGCTGGCAAATTACATCAGAAAACAAGTGATGCCGCTGCTCATTGAAAATATGAATGCGATGTCAAAACCAGGACTTTTAGTTTCATCCTGCTTGTGGACAAATAATAACACAGAAAGTCTAAATCATGTCTTGAAGTTGGAAACAAATTGGAAATCTTTGAAATTGGCAACGTTGGCAGAAACATTGCACAACGTCGTAAAGAAACAAACAAGGGATGTCAGGAGGGCCATTGTTGGAGAGGGTGTCTTTTCACTGGATCCACAATTTAAACACTTCAGTGTCACACCAGCAGATTGGGAAACATGGACATCCAATCGCAAACAGAGACATCTTTCCAAATTCCTAAAGACCTGCGTTGTCCTCAAAGATGTTATCAGGCCGTCAAATGAGGAAGTGTGCCCAGTAGTGTGCCCAGTAGTGGCACCGAAGGGCTGTGGAAAAAAACCATGTCAGCGTAAGAGAAGGTGCAATGCCAAAACGATGTCAATTTCAAAGAAAAAGCTGAAAAAGCCAACGGATGATGTGAATGATGATGATAATAACAATGCTGGTCTAGTTGGTTAAATTGATATGAATAATGAAGATAAGTTTGTTCATTGCCATGTTTCTTGCTGATGGGATTGTATGAACATTCAAATCTTAATAAAACAGATGGAAATTCCTTTGATTTCAAATTTCCATTTTTCTTTCTTCTTTTGGTAACAGGTCTGGTGATGCTAATGGGGGATTTCGGGGGATTTCGGTATTATGATACACCGGGTGATCATGGCTATACAGAAAGACAACACAATGTTATCACCTATTATTGTTATTTTCACATAGTTTTCTCTGCGTGCGTCTTCTTGTTGGCATTGTATGATCATTATGCTTCATAGAGGAATAATGTTAAGCATTTACACCTACTAGGAATGAAAATTTATTACGGAGAAATGTGTGTATATAATACTCTTCATTTTGTTGTGGTATTTTGTGTCTTGGGATCTTTGCCACTGGCTTTTTTTTACGTCACTACAAGAAAATCATGACAATGTCAGTCTTGCACATGAAATAACGCCATGACTCAGACAGTTCAATATTTTTGACTGGTGAACTACCTGATTGATGAAGGGATGATGGTTGGCAAAGGCAGCAATGCTGTAATTTCATACCCGGACCATTTTTTTTTCCAAGTACGGCCTTGGAGAGAAGGATGTGTCACTTCACTGTGACAACCGCTCTGGCCAAAATAACAACAGGTATCATGTTCTTTTGTGAGAGTTCTGTTGGATAATTAGGATGGGGAGTTACTGAAAAAAAAATAAAAAAATCCATGGTGCTCAAAAGCTGTTGAGTTTATTTCTAGTAGTATCAGAGGATCATGATTAGTGCTTGGTGCCATAGTAGGTTTGCATTTTGCCTGGTGCAATTTGAAATAGGATTCAACCAGAATTCCTAAAAGTTGCTAAAAATGTGTTGAAATTGACTGAAAATGATAGTACTTGTTATGTGCCAGGATTAGTGTTGTAGAGCCTTGACAGTAATTGATACTATCATGCTTGATACCATCAGGTTAGTTGTAAATTATACAATGACTTTCACAAATTTAGTTGTGACTCCACAGTGCTATTACTGCTATCCTTTACTGCCTTAGGAAGATCCTGCGAATTCGCTGGCCTGAAGTCATCAGCAACCAGGACCTGTGGCAGAGAACGAAACAGCAGTCCGTGCATAAAGAAATCCTACAGAGACGCTGGAGATGGATAGATCACACGCTTCAGAAAAAGAGGCCGGCCGGAAAACACTTGGCTCCGGGACTTGGAGGCAGACACCAAGAAGATCGGTCACACCTGGGGACAGCTGGAACGACTGGTCCAGGACCGGGATGCCTGGAGAGCTCTTGTTGGCAACCTATGTCCCAGGAGGGATCACAGGCAGAAGTGAAGTGTTTACTTTTTATTTGGCTTTAACTCAACATCCATCTACTGTTTTCAACAGAGACATGCTTGCCTGTCTGGCTTGGCATACCATGACTGGCAGGCACAACAATATAGAGCTAAATTTTATGGTAGCCGGCCATACAAAGTTCAGTCCTGACCTGTGTTTTGGCCTGCCCAAGCGCAAGTATCGTCATGCAGAGGTCCACTGCCTGGACGACATGAGAAAGACTGTTGAGGAAAGATCAGCTGTAAATTTGGCAGAAGTGCTGGGCACAGAGACTGGGACTGTCAGTATTGCAGTTTATGTCTGGCAGAGGTTTTTTTTACTGGTTTTCAGCCCCTGCCAGGCATTCAGAAGCATCGCAGTTTCAGGTTTTCTAGTGTAACACCTGGTGTTGGACATTACACATTTTTCAGTGACTCTCGATCCCACTTGGGAGAGTTACAAGATCCTTAAGGATTCCTGGAATGGAGATGATCCCCTAACACTGCCCGCTCCAGGCCTGTCTGCTCAGAGGCAGACTTACCTTTATGTAAAGATAAGGGAATTTGTTCAGGGGGATGCCAGAGATGTTACCTGTCCTGCACCGCTGTAATCCTGCATCTGTCATTTCACTTTGCCGTTTTTTTTCCTGTGTTTATGCTTATGTTTCTGATCAGTTAATACTTGTGCAGCACTGGTTATACTCTAGTCTATGAGCAGGATTTGATGCAGCTTTTGTATTTTGTTTGGCCAGATAATCTCCATCCAACCCCACTCCCTTGTTTATTTTCTCTTGTTCACTCCATTAAACTTTGTTTCATGTTGCCACATAATACACATTTCATATAACAAAAGTTATCAAGATTTGAGTGCCAAATTTCATTGAAATATCTTAATTTAATTAGAAGATACTGTCGTCAAGGAAAATAATGTAAATTTTCTTCAACATCCACTTTCTCAGTTATACGTGTGCGGGGGAATCACTGGCTTCGAAAAAGCAGAACTCTGTAGCCATTCATCCTATCAAGATATTTTAAATTTCAAAAGAAAGGGTATTGACTGACTTTTCACATGGTACCAATAACACATTTTGTCAAAATCCCTTCATGGGGCTCATTTTGATTTGTTGCGACACAAATCTGCTTGGGTTGGGAAGTAAACATTGCAATCTCAGAAAATATCGTGTTGGCCCTGAGACGACTTTATGAAGGAAAGAAATCTGTCATCGGACACTATCAGTTGCACAAAGGACAGTTGCAATGTGATGAGGCGAGTGAGAAATGGAGTGGAAACAAAGCTGACAGATAAAAACAGGAATCTACTGGACATTAGCGGAGATACTGTTCATGTGCTCTCCAGTGCGGCAAAAGCATTCTTTGAGCTAAAAGAACAATTTTTGTGCATTTCAGGGTCTGGCGAGTAATATTTTTGATGACATAGAAGAGTCACCAAAAGTCAAAAGCATGTTCAGAGAAATTCAACACATAATGTTTGGCAAGAGTTGGACAAGTTTTTGTCCCATTCCAAACAGATTTCTCAATATGTTACATGTCAGTGATAGGCTGGAAAGACTGAGGGATTCGCTACTGGTTTTTATTTTGGTTTTTTGTCCAATCAAGAATGAAAAAAGCACAAGGATGGACTAAACCAGACGTGGTCTGTGCTAAGGACATAAAACATATCCAAGGTATTCTTACTAAACAAAAGCAATGTTCAACAAACATTTTCCACTAACAGTGACAGAAAAGAAAACATTCTGCTTCGTCTATTCCGCTGAGGCACGCAGACAGAAGCTACTAAACAACTATATAGAAGCATTCTGAGGATGTTTAGTGGCTACATGAAACTTTTCCAATCAGAAAAACCACTGTGCTATCGCCTGCACACAGAAATGTTCTTTCTTTAAGAGATGATGTGTTCAAGGTTCTGGATGCTGAGAGTCTTAGTTGAGCTGGTGAGTATGTATCCTGTCATTTCTACAGTCACGGAATGTCCCAGGGGTCAAGTCCAACCAAAAGGACAGTCGGGTATTTGTGTAGACTGTGTGGATGGATGGTTTATGCCAGTGGAAGAGAACACATTTATGAAATGTTTCGCACACATTTATGAAATGTTTCAAGTGTCACCACGTTCTTGTCTCACATTTGGAGAGCTTGAAATCTCCATGCAATAAAACTGACAATGCTGTGATACATTGTATCTTCGTCCTTACTTGGGGTGAGTGTAAGAAAAGCAGAGGATGTCCCTCACCCATTAAACTGTGCCAGGCCTTCAGTGATGCTGTGTGTTCTCCGCCCAGTGAACCTGCACTGCCCTGTAGACATGGCGAATTCTTGAATATACCAACAATGAAATGTTTTCCCTGTACGCACCACACTTTCACAGACAATGACAAACCTTGTCACATAGTCCAGAAAGTGGATCAAGTAGAGGCATGGAAATCCGTAATAAATAGCTGTGACGGAAATAAGTCTAGTGTGGACTTGAAAAGGCTTGACAACATATTTCCTTTCTTTTGTCCCCATTGCCAGTCCAAACCACTTTCACTTGTTGAGGGAAGGTGTGTGGGACTTGCCTTTGAATTGAAAGTTATCTGCACAGTATGTGATGAAGTTGTAGCTACAGGGTGGACCTCAGAAAGAGACGACAGTGGCCATGGCTTTACCATCAACAGGACAGGCGCATTTTTTTGCCAGTCCACAGGCAGGTTTTGGGTCACACAGTTTCAATCTGTTGTGTGAAAACCTTGGCATACCTGGTCTACACAACAAGACCTTTCAAAAACATGCCAAAGCCATATATAAGCACTCTCTTCCTGCGCAGAAAAATCTTTCTTTGGGCAGAGGAAATACATGCACATGAGATAGCACATGTCTATCCTCCATGGAGTTTCATACTCACCAGGTGATATTACAGACATCTCAGTAAGCTATGATGCAACCTGGCTTTCACGTGGCCACACATCTCACATACGGGTCTGCTGTGTCATTGAAATAATGGCTGGGCTTGTTGTGGACTGTCACGTCTTGTCATCCTTCTGCCACAAATGCGAGAAAAAGAAAGCACTGAAAGGCAAAAGTCCAGCTGCATATGAAACCTGGTATCAAGTGTAAGACCATATTGCAAGCAATTCCAACTTTTTGGAACTTCTGGAATGATGGAAGTTCATGGGGCGCGTGTTTTGTGGATGAGAAGTGTTGACTTCGTACGTTTTCAGTACACACCAATGCTGTCACATGGAGACTGCAAGCCCTTCACTGCACTTCAATAACTGCAGCCATACGGAGATGATGTGAAGCTTCAGAAAGAAGAATGCATCAACCATGTTGGCAAACGCATGGGAACTGCATTGCGGAAGCTTGTGAGTGACTGCTTGAAGCCAGGCATCACTCTTGGATGGAGAGGCAAAGGGCGTCTGACACAGAACACCATTAGAAAGCTACAAGTATATTATTCATGTGCCAAACGATCACACAGCAATGCACTGGATATGCAGTGAGCAATCATGGCAAGCCTGTACCATGATTACAGCACTGACGCCGATCCATTGCACCATCTGTGTCTACCAGGTGAAGATTCGTGGTGCCATTTTCAGGCATCAATTGCTCAACACCGAGAGCCTGCAAAGCACAAGGACTTCAGAACATCCTGAGGTAATCTACAAAAGGCTGTCAGATATTCCTCCAGCGCTGCGAAAGGAAAGCTACTCAAAATGCCAATGAGTCACTGCACTCTGTCATTTGGTCGCGCTGTCCGAAGGATAAATTTTTCTCTTGCCCCACAGTTGAGCATGCAGTAATGACTGCACTCAACACATTCATCTTTGGGTCAGCAGCACAGCAGGAGATCATACATGCTTTTGGAGTACTGCCACAATCAAGTTCGGTTCAGATGTTTGAGCAGCGACAAAAACGTCGCATTTGAAGCAGTAAGAGAAAAGAGGATGCTGCCCTCCAGCATAGGAAGAAATTGAGACTAGAAGCCAAGAGGAAACTTTTAGGAGAGTTGGAGAAAGCTGAGGGAGGACCTTCATAACAAGCAGGGGCGTTTTGAATCATCGTTCTCAAGGTAGACAGTAGATTTTGTATTCTCAATTCTTTTTCTGACATTTTAATTGTATTTTTTTAATTTGCATTTTTTTTTTTCATAAACAAACAATACAACGCATCGAAGCCGCATAAATACCACATAAAAAGCTTTGGATTATGTGACAGCTTGACGGGATATGTGCCCAACTTACTGCTTTATTATGGCAAAGACACGTCATACGTTCCAGACGCCGAAGAAGACAAGTCTTCAAGCAGTCAAGGTTTTTCGTACATGCGAACATTGGAAAAAGGCACACAGTCTTTGCAGACAGGTGTACTACATAGCGCTACCGGCGATACAGTTTCTTCAAAGTTGCAGCTGTATTTTACTGGGACCCTCATGCCAACAAGAAAAGGATTTCCTGGAGAAATAAAAAATCAGAAACTGAAACACCAAGAAGCCAGATGGTATTCACACGAAGGTGATGACATCCTTTGTGTCTCATGCGAGACAAAAAAGCAAAGAAACCATGCATTACCGTCTCCACAAATTCCTCGGCAGAGATGGTGCCTGTCCGTGGCCGCACTGGTGAAACAGAGAAACCGTTGATGGTCAGTGTTTCCAATATTGCCATGAATGGCTGTGATAAAACGGACCCAAAAACATTGGATATTATTCTCCAACAGAAAGCAGGGCCAAGAAATGGTGGAGAAATTTTTTTTTTCTGGATGCTTGAAATTGCCCAATTCAATGCTCACATTTTGTATACCCTGCCACATCCTGATGAGCGACGTCTTCAGTTCCGTGAATTCAAAAGCAGGTTGGTACAAGAATTACAAGAAAACATTGCCATGACGTCGACCCAGCCTAGAACGTCCTTGTAGAACGTCACAACCCTGCAGTCATGCCCCTCGTCCAGTACACGTACAAAGATCACCACTGCATGGTGTGCAGCACTCTCACCAAACTACAACGAACAATGTTTGTGTGCTCAGGATGCAGTGACAAACCACATTTGCACCCCAAACATTGGTTTTACCAGTACCACAAGTCCCAAGCCTAGTAAAATGACCTGTAAATAGTGTTTTTCACACTTTTTATCTTGACTTGACCTCAGACTATAGTAGATATTATTAATTTCAGGCCTGGATTGACTTGTTTGTGTGATAAACTTGTTCCTGGACAGTGAAAGCACAGTTTTTATTCTTTACCAGTGGATATATTTCATAAAGCTGAACCTGCTATGACCTGGTGAGTCTAAAAATGGTTACATCATTTTCTGTTGCTTTTGTTTTTTCAATGTTGTTCCTGGCTAACTTGTGTCATGTGATACTAACAAAAGCATTGTAAAATGATATAAATAGATGCAGAATTTAATTGTGAACATACACATACCAAAAACTTTACTCTAGTCAGGAAACAAAAAAAGTTATGCAAATTTTTCTCACCTCACCTACCTTGAAAAAAGTGGTAAAATTTAGACTGTGCGGTCAGACTGACAAACCCCTTCGCACATGAAGAGTTAACCGAACCCTACTTAGAAAAGGTGTAAATATTTAAAAATGATCTCAAGGTACCTGTATGCAATGTTTTAAAAAATATACTCAAGCGAGATATGCCTTGTTGAAAAATCCAAAATGGCCGATAAACATTGTTAAGTAATCACAGCAATCATGAACAAAATTTGTTAGTAACGTTTAATATTCAGTTCCTACCATGTAAGATGTGAGTTGATCTAGTTATTTCATCATTAACAGCCAAAATAACAAAAAGTGAAGTTACTGCCAGAGATCCCCTTAACTCTTTAACCACGCAACAACGCTCACAACGTTAGTCGATATTTCCAGTAGCCTCGTAAGAACGCTGACAGCATCGATTGCTATTTCGCACTATTTCAACAATATCTATTCCAGTCCCGGATTTTACTCTTATAAAGGAAGTGTTTACACATCCGGGAATGATTTTTCCACAAAATTCAAGCGTGGTTTGTGACTGTTTGCTCTTGGTGTGCGATTTATATCGATCTGAGTGAGACCGTCGAAATTTGCTTTTGTGCTGACTGACTACAGCTGTGTTACCATGGCATCGGGTTCAAAGAAAAGGAGAGTAACGGCACAGAAAGCTGTGCAAATGTTCCATGAGTTAGACAGTGATAGCAGTAGCGATTTTGACGTGTTTAGTGAAGTTGACAATGCCAGATCAAGCGATGATGACCATCATAGTGATTCTGATTCAGAATCAGCTGTTTTGTCACAACAGAAGGAGAGGGCCAGCAGGGGATGCAGATCTGTGGAGGCCCATAGTGGTTACAGCAAATGAAAACCTGTTTTTACCAAGAACACCTTCAGATTCTTACCCAAAAATGGTAGGAGACCTGGAATTCAAGTTGATCTGACTGAAGAGTCAACACTGCTGGACTGCTTCAGATCCATATTCACTGATGATGTGGCAGACCATCTCACTGCATCAGTGAATGCATATGCAGATGTCCAGTGTCTGAAAAACAACCCCCCTACAAAAAGATCTCATTTTTGGACCTGGACCCCGTTCACAAAGTACGAACTGTTCAAATTCATTGCCATGTATACGTCAATGGGACTTGACAAACGGCAAAAGGTGGAAGATTATTTTGCACTTAGGCCACGCTGCTGCACACCCTTCTACCACCAGCTCTTCAACAGAGAAAGGTTTGAATGCCTTTATCAGACCATGCTGCACACTGGAGACCCTGACACGGAGGGCAAGAACAAGATCGAGCTTTCGTAAATCTGTTGGCTGCCCGATTCAACGCTGTGTTTGTACCAGGGCGAGAAGTTTCCATCGATGAGATGATCATCGGCTGGAAGGGCAGATGGAAATATCCACAATATAATGCGTCCAAACCGTACAAGTATCACATAAAAAGCTTTGGCTTGGTGGACAGTGCCACAGGTTTTGTCCTAAATCTCCTTACGTATTATGGAAAGGAGACATCTTATGACCCAACATTGGACCAAGACATGGCTAGCGGAAATTCAGTGAACATCTTTCTTACTCTCCTGGCAACACTTGGAACAGGCTATCACATCTTTGCTGATCCCTGGTATACAACCAAAGTCCTTCTCCAGTGCCTCTTGCTGGAGAAACAATACTTCACAGGGATACTGCAGAGAAATAGAGTTGGCTTTCCTGTTGAGGTAAAGAATGCAAATCTCCGACACATGGCAGCAAAGTACTGGATGGAGGAGGAGAAAATTCTTTGTGCAGTGTGGAAAGACACGAAGGCTAAGAAGCCTGTTCTTATTGTCTCCACAGAAGCCACTGCACAAGGTATCACAAAGAAAGGGATTGAGAAACCAGAAGTCATCGACACCTACAACATGTTCATGAACAGGTGTGACTGAGCCGACCGAATAGTCCGTTATTATGGCATCCACACACGAAAATCATGGAAATGGTGGAAGAAAATCTTCATCTGGCTTATGGAGATTGTCTGCTGCAATGCTCAAGTTCTATATATCAAGACAAGAGCACCTGGCACCAAGCCCAAGCATCGCAGTTTGCAGCATTTCAAGGAGCAACTGATTGATGAACTCTGTGCAGGTGCAACAGCAATTGTTCCTGAGGAAGGTGAAAGACGGGCGATTGCCAGACCAGGGCGGCCAAGAAGCAGCAACCCCTTGGAGACATTGGAGAGCGACAAACATCTCATAGTACACGTGAAAGGTGACAGGCGGTGCAAAGTCTGTAGCACACCAGGAGCCCCAAAGAGGACAAATTTTGCTTGTGAAGGGTGTGAAGGTCGCCACATCTGTATCTGAATGAGTGCTTCAAGAAGTTGAACACACAAGCCAACTTAGAATAACTACATCACAGGAGCAGTTGTGAACTGTATAATTATAGTGTAAATATAATGCTCTCATCAGTTTAGACCTGTAAATATTCAGAGCTGCTAAGCTCAATGATGATTTTCTTTCATTTTCTTGAACATTTTTTGTGGTTTGTGGAAATGGTTGCTGCTGATATTTTGACACTCATCATGCTGATTTTGATATTGGCTTATATATTATCGCTTGGTAAGTACTCATCTACCTTTGCAGTTTTCATAACTTGTTCTACTGTCGTTTGCGTTTTTCACAAATATCACATGATACACATTCATAATTCCTACATCATTTATTTCTGCATGCAACAGCCTTCAATTTGGTATATGACATGCTTATGTTACTAAAAACATTGGGCTTGAAATAGCAGTTTTAGTAAGCCCTATTGGCGCAAAAAAAAAAAAAAAAAAGTCCCAAAAAACCTCTGTGAAAACATGAAAAGAATTCCATGGTTAGAGAGTTAAGAACAATAAAAAGTTATGATTTATCTCTGTGCAGGTGTGGAAGAAAGAAAGAACTGAGTTTCACAGGCTCATGAGTGGGGTTAAAATCGACAACCTATATGAGCACCGATATCCCCCTTTTTGTAGAGAGTAGGTTAATAATGACGGCCTATCAAATTTGTTCATCTGTTCTGTGACTTTGTCAGGAGACAAGTTTCAATCTTGGGTCGACCACCACAGGTTGTCCCATGGTCCGTTCAAGATTTGAGTATTCTGTGATGACACTGTTGAGGGACTCTAAGCTCTCTGAGAAATCAGACATTTCCATCCCATCTACTTGAGTGTAATGATGAAGATGTGCCTGGCATTGAATAGACAAAACAAAAGAATTAATACCAATTTTCTCTCCACTGATAAAGGAATTACATAAATTCTTTGTATGAAATCAGTTTTAATATGGTACGGTGCTGTGTTGGCAATGCTTGGCGCTCACTCATATGCTGGAAAAGATACTTTGGGAAAGGAGACATATCACAAACATGTACAAAATGTACTGTTTGTCATTCAAAGATTCAATTATAGGAAAACAAAATGAACATTTTTTGCCCAGGCATATAATTTATTTTTATTTTCTTTAAGTCAATGTTTATTTTTACTAGTAACAAACCTTTCTTCTGTATAGTTTACTGAAGCGATCACGAATTTCTGAGAAGGTGTTGTGAACACATGTGTTATTTGCCAATGTCAGAAGTGAATATGGCTGCCCAACTGGTGCAACAGAACACAGGCCAGTTTTCCAACCCTCTTGATTCCAGTGTACAAAGTGCAAGTTGGGTTTCAATCTGGGAGGATTAAAAAAAAACAACAACAAAACAGAAATTAGAATAATGCAGATCAAACAAGACAGAAATATAATTCGGATGTCAGTTTGTCCTGATCAAGAAATATGCCGAGAGTAAAAAAAACGAGTAATAAACAGTCATTTTGATCTCATGGACATAATTGTAATATTTACAAGTTTATCATTCAGCTACAGCTAGTCTTACATGCTGTCTGATTGCATACTTGAATTTCTTATATCCTGTCACACCTGCTCTCACATATTCATCATGCAATGTAAAAAAGTAGATTCTATGAAACTGAACACATAGTAGTATGTAAGGTTTAAAGGAACAATTTTCTCTTTCACTAAATAATATATTTATATTCCAAAATTTTAGCAATCGAGTAAATGAATAATGTGCTACAGATGAATGACAACTTGATGTAATTGTAACCCATAACTTTTTGTGTATTTCATTGTAACAGCTGAGGTTGTTCTAGCACGTTATAGTAGGGGGGAGTTAGTTAATCTAACTACAACCCTTTAGAAAAACAAAACTATTACAGCTGTAAAATAAATAAACACGAGATCCGACGATAGATTAAATAATACTAAAGTTTAATAACTGTATAGTGACCAATAAATTACTAGGAAGACACCAGCGAAACTAAATATCTACGCCACACAAAAGGAAACTCACTTACTCACCCCCCAACCACTCACACAGGTCTATATATATAAACATCCCTACAGAAAGTTCCCGAAATAAACGTTACCTTTACCCTCGCACAAACTAACCAATCACGCATCAATACGTCATCAGGTCACATCACCCAAGGCCAAATCTGGCGTAAACATTCTTATCCACAACGTTATCGAATATTCGGGAACATACTAATATTTACTGAACGAGTCAAAACACCTGACAACAAGCGAGCGAGGAAAAAAACTACTCACTAGAAAAGAAGGTCAGGTCACGGAGTACAGTACACTCTGGCGGTTAACAATAAAATGGAAAAAGTAGTGGACACATGCTCAGCCACCAGCACAACAACAAAACCGGGGGAGGGCAAGGGGTAGCCCGCAGATGCTACATTCATATAAATGTCTTATTTCGCAATTTAAACCTGTTTGATTTGAAGAACAAAATTATTTCCAGCACACCTGTCAATGTTCCTTCGAATGTCTGAAATTTCCACATTGCCACGGACCATGAGAGCACAGGCCAGGTACAGACTGTGTTTTGGATCTGCTTTCAACATTTGGTGGTCACTGGCAAAGGCATCAGAGAACATCTGGTCCAAGCTTGGTCAAACAGGGAAAAAAAATACTATAAGCATGGATTTGAGTTGACCATGTGTTATAATTTTATAAACATAGCTAGTTGATACAATGAGGATTATTTTTGTGAAAGGCTTTTATTAGTTTTAAAAAAGCAACAGACTGAGGCAAGAGACACACATCTGTAGCACAGATAAACAGGGTCTGCCTGAGGAGCTTTGGAGCCCAATAATCATAATCGTTGCTATTCTCTGTAAAACCTGCAATGTGGTGTTTGGTGGGTCTTGCAGTGTGTTGTTATGTGTACTTGACAAGACTACATGACCCTCGTGTGGGGCTCACTTTGGAGTAATTCATCCAATTGGTTTAAAGCCAGGGCTAACAAAAAAAAAAAAATGACCCTACTAGCATGGTTTAAATAGCTGCCAACTTTCCAAAACTCCAAACGGACTCCTGAAATCAACATCCCCCCCTCCCCCACCGAAAAAGCACCATTTCCTTAACTAGTCACAGCATGGGACACATGTATTATTATCTCTATATAAGATATTAAAAAGCAGGGACCAAACACTGCTAATAATAATATTGTCATCACCACTGTTTCTGTTTCCACAGGACAGAGCCTACTGATTAGCCTTTAAAGTTGTTTTCAGAATTCACAACTCTTTCAGTTTCATATTGCCCTTTCAGTGCTGAACACTGTCAGATTTGCCTCCATGTGATTGTGAAAAAAGGAAATCACTATCACCATAAACCGTATTTACTTACTGGAACCCCCAAAAAGTACTAAATACGTATTTTATGAACTGGTTGGAAGCTATGTCTGACAGGTTTAATCAGCCCTAACAAAACAAAACAAAAAATGACCCTACTAGCATGGTCAACCAGCTCACCAAGACCCCATGCCCTACTAACAAGTAACATTACAGATTCTAATCTTCTGGATGTTTCACGTTTAGGGGCTTCTCTGGGCAATGGCAGGGGCCTCCCAAAGCCGGAATCCAAATGCTCTGACATACCATGACACAGTGACAGACACAATAAATGAATAGAGACAGAGACAAGTTAGAAAAATTATCCTTTTTCTCACATTATCAATTATTTAAAGAAATCCTCTTAATCCTTTCATTACCAAAACTGCACAAGCTATGAAATCTTGTTAATCAAAGGTACTGCTTCCTTTCACACATGGATACTGGAACCTGGAACCAATTTCTATAGCTGTTGTAAATCTTAATGACCATAAACATGACAAAAATCTGAACTCATTGCCTACACAGCCTTGAGGCCCGGCCAGCCCCATGCCACTTCTATACCATTTTTAAAAACAATTCCATGTACTGTCCAGATTTACATTTGGCTAACATGTCATCCATGAAATGGAAGGTCATTTCTTCCATCTTTTCACTGATACATAACTCAAACTCATTGTTTGAAGGGGGTTTCCATAATAAGTTGTCAAATTCACCCTCCCTCTCTGCCTAAAATTTACATTCTCACTCGACCACTGGCAGTTTCATCTGTATCAACTAAAACTTTCCTTGCCTGAACCTTCATATAAACCATTTCTAATGCCTCCTCAGTAAACCTAAAGTTGTAAACATTTAAGATCAGTCTCTCCCACATTTTGACACCCCACTGAAAACACCATGTAAGAACCACATGAAAAACAAAGCTATAAATTCATCTCATTTTTCTCCAGTGTGGTCAAAAGTAAATAACTTAACATAAAAATGATTGAGGAATATGCTGACCCCAATTTCATTCCTTTTCTCTCTTGTATATATAGGCGCAGGAAGCTGGAAGACCTCAAAGCCATCAGAATGGCTAGCTGTGCATCGGCTCCGCTGACCACAAGTTACCATCATGATCATGATGGTGACATGTAAGCAATGAGTTAAAACTGACCAGCACTCAACCTGAGCTTGGCAACAGACAGACAAATACATTTTCACCATCATAGGCATCAGTAATGAAATAATAATCCTAATATTTCATAAATGGCATTGTTACCGTCGTGGTGGCAGCTTGACATCAGCCATGCAGTAGAGCGGAGTCTGACTTGCCACCAGGTAGTGCATCTTGGGAAATGGCACCAAATTCATGGTGATTTCATTCAGATCTACATTCAGGGATCCTTCAAATCTTGCAGAACTGAAAATCATATCAATCTTTTTATCAGTTATATTTCCTTGAATTTTGGAGATTTTCAAAACTCATTTATTATTAATTATGGCAAGTCTTATTCTTAACAATTACAACATGATGGATTTTGCTTCATAGATCTAAATAAAAAGTTTAATTTCTCAATAATAGTGTATGAATTAATAATGCTATGGATCAAATACACAATTGCAAATTAACTTTTTAACTGTCTAGTATGTCAGACTCATCAGTGTGGCACGGATGCATTTGGGAAAATCTGCTTGGTTTTTCTGTTTTAAAATCCTGAACATAGTAAATATCTCATCAGTGTTCCCTAAAACTGTGGTAATTAGTTTTCACAACTTTTCAGGAGAAGCAAAAAACTGTTTTAATTTAGCACTACTGGTCTAGTGTCAATGACTTTTTGAAAGTTTGTCATTCGCTCAATTTTTGGCTTAGAAGCCTTGAACCAAGATCATTCGATGCGGCTTTGAATTTTTCAAATTTTTTAGTTAATACAGTCTCAGGGAATGGTGAGGACATCATTAATACCATGACATCCTACTGTATATTTGTGATGAATTGTGGCCGTATCTAATAGATCTCCCAGAGTAAGTAACAAAGATTTCACCTAGTCATGTTGAGGAGCAGATTTGCTACCAGGTTGTTCATTTTATCAAATGGTTTTTCGTCCGACTGTCGCACGACACCCCCATCCCCTGCCGATAGAGCACTGTCAGCTTTGACTGCTCCTCCACTGGTGTACATTCTTTTCCCTGTCTTGGTGGATGGAACTGCCTGTGAGATCTTGTTCACAATGTCCACCAATGCCTGGAACACAGGAACATGGAACAGCGAGTAAAGTCATGATGGCTAGATGGAGTTATGGATAAGCTGATGCACAATACACACTGCAACCTTAGTGCTTGTTTATTCTTCATTTTCTGAAAACTGCAAATCTTTTTTTCTTAACCGTTCACTTTTCTTTTTTTTTTTCCTTTTTTTTTTGTTCAAGGAAAGTCTTGAACTGAATGTATTGCCTTTTTTGTCCTCCCTTTGTCTTTGCGTTTTATGATATTGTTTGGGTATTATGCGAGGTTTTGCTAAATGCAACTTTTGCTAAGTTTGTACTTTGCTTTAAGCCTTGCTGTGACCCCAGTTTTTCTGTCGTTTTTGTAATATTTCATCAAGATCTTTTAGTATGTAGAAGAGGTATAACAAATGCACACTTTGACCCTTATTTACATGTAAAATGTTTTGTGGCACTTATCAAGCTGTTTCATAGTTCCGATTTATACTAACTCATCATAAAACTAAAACCGTAAATGTTTAATGTCAAATTTCTCAGCTGTGCAAAACGTGGAGTTGGAACAAACAGGAACTAAGGTCGTGACACAATGATAGAAGATGAGCTGAGACAGATGAAAGATTAACTGGGTGACGCTGAAACAAACTCAGATGCACAACATGGGTGAATGTGAAATCAAATTATTTTTCCTGAAAGCAGTTGTCCATAGAAATAAAAATTCCACAAACACCACACCAATATAAAAATGTATTAGTATACTTTGATACACACAAATGTGCACATTATAACTTAAAACATGATCAACAACTGCTGTGTCTCCATGTACCAGCTGTAAGGTTCTGTCTGGGTTTAATTACTGAGGGACATTGTAACGAAGACTTCAGGTCTGGGACTGATGTACTTCAAATATTAGCTGCAACCAGCAGATTGAAACAAATTAGCAGCAGGGCATGAGGAGTGCAGAAAAAATTTCAGCTTTCATTTTTTTGGGGCCAAATTTCACTCATGGTGCAAGATAAAGAATGATTTAGTATATATAGTCTACTATGTACATGATGTAAATAAGTCTGAAAATATGAATTAAATGGATAAGAAATGGACCTGGATTCACTGACAGACAGAAAAATATCAAGTATCAAGAAATATTTTCTGCATGTCGAAAAAAAAAAAATCACAGCTTCACCATGTTTCACACAATGAAATCTTAGGTTTTGAAGGCAGGTGCAAAGGATGCAGTGCATTCAACAATTAGGTGACTTACTTGATTTTCAATGGGCAGCACACAATCTGCATGGTCAGTTAATTCTCTCATGGCCAGGACGCTGTTGTAGGGGGAAGTGATGACATCATCTTCAGCAGATGGATACACTGCTGTGACAAATCTGGTGACAAAATTCAAACCTGTCACAAAATCTGAATTACAAACACATCAGGGACATTTAAGCTGAAAATTTCTTGAGGTACTGGGAAATGAGTTTTGATGATAGACTGTAAGGCAATGGATCTGATCATCTCAACATTTCACACTGCCTCATATTTAAAAAAACAATGCACAAGAATATGAAAGTTTGCATGTTCCTGAAGTCTCATCACCGATGCTTCATTAATATATATATATGTATATTTTTTGCAAGGAGGGCTCCATGAATACACATTATCTACAACATTCTTGCAGTACATAATTATTCTTCACATATTATCAGCAACTGGTGCAAGTACGTGTTTTTCTTTTCCTGGAAGGTTAGGTGGACGGAGTATGGAAAAATGGATGGACAGATGCATGTAAGCTTGAAACAATCTTCCAGGAAGATAAGAGAGTCATAGCGTTTGATGCTCAGGAACAAAACATGGAACACGATGGATGGATGGATGGATGAATAAATGCATGTGCATATACATCCAAAGTAGATTTCAGTAGCAATAACTAAAATAAATCACAACCAGAGACAATACACATGTCTTAGGTAACATAACCACTACATGTACATTGCCAGCTGTGAAATCATATTCTGAGCATGTAGACAATGCTCAATAACTGAAACACAAAGGGCTCAACAAATGAGAGAGGAAGTGTTGCAGTCTTATATAGGAAGACAGAAGTCATTGTAAACCAGTATGTACATGTATCACCACAGACTGGCAGAAAATCTTACACCAAAGTCATTCTTAGCCCCAGATGTTTTTCATGACAAAATAACATGATCTCCCTTTCTCCACCCTTGAACAAAGAAAAAAAACAACAACAACAAGAACAGAAGGCAAGGGAATGTACTGCTGTAGTTTGATGTAGTCAATATTTTCCCCACCTGTACACATCTGGATATTCCTCCTCTAACAGGTTCAGTATGCAGGTGCCAACGCCAGACCCAGTGCCTGAAGTAAAAGATAGAAGACAGCAGAATGAGTGATTGATTCCACCACCTGCATCTATACTTACACGGACATATTTCAACATATATATGCTCATACTTAGTGAGATGTAAGACTGATGGGCCGAGAGTGAAATAATAGCAAGACTTTGACTGTAAAACGTCTTGGAAAGGTCCGAATGGAGAAATGGGTAAATGAATGAATGCCGTTCACTAGTGTATATCTATGATGAATGCTAAAAATACTAAATGATAAACGTTTTTCAATTGACAGTGACTCATAGTCCCTCCTTGCCTCCCAACTTTATTTGAAGGTGATCTTTCCCCACACACAGTCAATGTCATGTTTATCCATAGCAAGATAAACTAAAACCTGCAGATGTGTGGGCCAGCCAAAACTAGACCAAAGTATTGTTATTTATGTACAAACTCTTCACACCAAATAAGTTTCTCTTTTCTTGCGATGACGTTTCAGTGCGATCTTTGACCCCTTAACTTACTTCATTTACGTGTGATGGGATGACACACTGCCGCATCAATCACCACACGCCAGTGGTTCTCAACTTTAACTGCTGACCCCCCCCCCCCCCCTTCCCTTGATATGTTACTCATCCTCCCCTTAGGGCAAGTTCTAGAGGTCGGTCTGGTTTACTTTTATGCATTTCCTTTTGTGTTTTATTATTATTATTTATTAATTAATTTTATTTTCTGCTGCCGGACTTTTCTTTATTATCAGTTTCTTCAGGATTTACAATTTTAAAAAGACTAAACACGCTCTTCAATATGGCTTGCAAAAAAATATAAAAAAATAAATAAATAAAATAAATAAATTATGCGATTGACCAAGCTAAATGAAGAAAAAAGGTTGAACAGATGGGAGATAGACGAACTGTCCAGTGATCATGGATGTTGGAATAAATTTAAAGTGGGTTGTAATACATGTAGCTTCCATGCATGAAGGGCCGCAAGGAAAGGCCTCGCGGAGTTTTCAAAGTTAGTGCCGTAGAAACTTTATGCGTAGGATATGGGCGTGGTTTCTCTCCGGGAGAAAAAAATATAATTCACAGGAACCCATGTAAAACGAGTAACGGAGGCATGTCAGACAAACGGGGTAATACAACCGTAGTAATAATAATAAAAAAAGATCACGACGACCACTGTTACAAGACGAACGCATCTGCTGGCCCGTGAGAAAAAATGGGTGTCTCCACTTCGTGAATCATGCTCTAAAAATAAGTCTTTCTAAAAATAGAACTAACACTATTGGGCAGAATTTACTCCCTCTAAACTTCAAGTTTTGATAACTTGCGGCTTAGAAAATGCTAAAGGAATAAATTCCACTACCATAAACCACTTACATAGAAATATGGCACAACAAGCCCTGTGATACCGAAGCATCACAAGAATACTTTCTCGTGGCTTTGGAACAAGCGAATACTATAACTTTATAAATTTAGCGTATACGGCACACGGAAGGGCAAAAAACACCTGTCACGAGATGCTGTGTTAGCAATTGCCCAATTGCCTGTTTGTCTCTTTCTAAACCTAAATTAACTGTGAGTTCTAGGTAAAGTAACAGACCATTCATGGATAAAAGTAGGACTATTATTTTTTCTTGCTTATAGGCCTTTGCAAAGTCTTTGCCAGACGAAGTAATCATTTAAAATCACTGGCTCCCAAACAAGGAGTAGACTAAATAATAAATTAATGCCGGCTAGTAGCAGTGAATGCGGAAACTACCTGGCCACTGGGACATTTTGATTTTGAAAGCGGAAGTATTTGTTTACGCACTTCAAAGGACTAATACAAATCTACACTTCGTGGATGACATAAATATGTCCACTCTTACTCTCCGAAGTCAGATCAGAGAACATCATCTGACTTGTTCGATATGTTTCAACAACTTTATCAAACCGAAAGCCTTGCCATGTCTTCATACATATTGCGAGGGCTGTTTACGTGACTACGTCGTAAGCAGGGGCTATGAAGGCAGTGGGTCTTTCCCTTGCCCAGTGTGCCGAACGACAATAATCATGCCCGAAACTGGTGTGGAAGGATTTCGAGATAATCATTTGATGTTGTCCTTGTCAGATACAGTAGAAATGGCCACACCATCTCGGCCTGTGCCAAAACCTAGAAAATCTCTCGGACAACTGCAGCCTCAAGAAGCTAAGGAAGACCAGGTCTCGCCACCGCCATACTCGAGTGTATCTGATACAAATCCACAAGCCACTGACATATCGTCATCTAAACTTTGTGCAAATGATACAGAACCAGATTGGATGGTTGTGCCACGACAGACACCATCTGCTCCTTCAGCCAGTGAACACCCCCGTGCTTCTGAATTTTGTGTTGTTTCTGTGACAAAACCAAGCAGTGTGCCAACTCCTACACCGTCTGGTCAAAATTCCATTACCAGTGTGCCTTCCGTCTTGCCTAGCCAGCCTCCTTCATACACTACTAATCCAGGAGAAGTACCTGTTTATCCGGATCTGAATACTGTAACTGAAACAAATGATAATGCTTTTGACAAATCCACGTTTCCGCCAGGCCCAGGATGGAATTTCAATGCACTAGGTAATCCGCAGTATGGTGCAGGTGTTAACCCAGCAGGTATGGAAAGAAGAGATAATGATGACAGAGCCTTTAACACTCACTCTCCACCAAAATATCCAGCTAGTCACAGACCAATTTCACCAGTGTTGTATCCCAGTGTGCCTCCAAATGTTGAGTACAATAACGTGGCATGTACTGAAAATCTTATGTTGAAATTCGGGAAACAAGGATCCAGTGTACGAGATTTCTTAAAGCCAGTGGGTTTGGCTGTCAGCAAGGAAGGAAATTATGTCGTATCTGACAGCAGTGGTGATCAGAACAGGATTTTCATTTTTAATAGTGGTGGTGAACTCATAGCAGCTTTCAAGAGTGGCTGTAAAGTCAAGGATGTCACTATGACAAAGAACAATGAAATTTATGCAGCTGTCCACAAAAGTGTAGCAGCCATTCGTCATTTCACAATGGCTGGACAGTGCAAAGGAGAGTATGGTAAATTTTTCACTTATGAAATGCCAAGTGGAATCGCAGTGCTGAAAAATGGTGGGGCGGTATTGACCGGGATCCAAAGCCATTGTGTGTACGTCCTCACTGATCAAATGAAGCTGGCCACAAAGTTTGGCAGGAAGGGCAATGGAGATGGATATTTTCAACATCCAGGCTTTGTTGCTGTTGATTCTAAAAACCATATCATTGTCACAGACAAAATAAACAATTCAGTCCAAGTTTTTGGTTCTGACGGCAAATTCAAACATAGATTTGGATCCATTGGGAATGGCCATGGCAGTCTGAAAGCTCCATTAGGAGTTTGTGTTGATGCTGAGGATAACATCATCATTGCCGATAGTGAAAACTGCAGAGTTGAAGTTTTTACCAGTAAAGGTCGCTGGCTCAGCAGTGTGGTCAGAAATACGCATGAACTTGGAGAGAAAGTCAGACCTGTCAACGTGGCTGTAACTCCAACAGGAAAAGTAGCAGTTTTGCTCCGAGGTCCATATTTTGCTGAAGTACGAGTCTACACAAGTCGGCATCTTGAGATTTTGCATCAGAAAGAAGGCCCAGTAAGGTTAACCTCAGCTGTTTGGCATACGTCAAATAAATAGAGGATGAAGGCTTTCTCCCAATTTAGGGATTTTTTTTTTCTTCAGTTACTCTGTGCTTTTATAGTAAGGCTGATCCTCTGTGATTTTGAAAATGCAATCAATCAGCTTCCTTTTTGTCATGTGATGTCTTACTTCTGCTTGAAAAAAAAAAGCTTTCCAACTTTTTCTGGTGATGCATACTAATTGCTAACCACTTTACCAGTGACAAGGCTGCTACACTTTGTGTGAACAGGTCATTAATTTAAGATTAAAGATTGTGCTCAATCATTGTTCAACTCTGGGGATAGCTGTTATGTGACTACCATGGACATCATGATACGGTGTCTTGTTTACTTGTCATGGACAATCTAACCTTCACACAAAAAATGAGTGGAGATTATTAAAATCAAATCAGTTCCAGTAGCCACTTAATGTCACAGTTCTGGTTGCCAGAAAGATATTTCACTTAAATCAATGAGCCACTTGGTACTCTTTAATCTTTATAAAATATTTTGATGAGCCATAGTTACATGTTGCAAACTAATTCAAACTTGGTATGCTGGAAACTTTTTTTTTTTGCTGTTGGCAAAAGACTTCAGAATACCTCTCATGTCAGTTGCGGACTGCAGTAGTTAATCACCAGGCTGTACATTAACTATAGATGTTATTACTTTGTAATATAAAAACATCTCTATAGAGAACTAACTCCTCACGGAGCCCGAGCGCCCCCCCCCCCCCCTCCAGTTGCATCCTTGTGGGGATCCATATAGTAGCACAGCAGTTTGGAATATTTCATTACTGTAGTGTTTAGAAAATCTGACCATGTGACGCTTTCAGAAGTCCTCCCTTATTTTTCCATCTCTGAAAATAACCTCAATTTACTGTCAGTCACCTAGATGCATTATGAGGAGTGCAATCCTCAGCATATCCATACCTACAAAAATTTTGTGCGCAGCATCAAGAATGCACTAGACTAATGAAAATATAATGACAATGGTTCCCCTCTGATAAACAAGACATGACATACAATAAAGTTGTCTGATGACACTGATGTATATATCACGGTATAAAATACAAGATGCTTTGCTGTAAATGTACTAGATCAGCAGCTAGTGACGGATCAAAATACACTACACGATACAGTATAATCTGTAAAGTCTGAAAAAATACCCATTATGAAAATACATGTACACATGCAACTTTGTGGTCTCCAACTTCCAACTCCGCGATTTCCTAACAGCATTACATGTATCTCGCAGAATTTCCCTATTATCCATTACATCAAAAGTCATGCTTTTTCACAGCTTGAGCCACTAATTATATAATACAGCATTCAGTGCCTTTCTTTCCTTATGCATGGTTTGAGAATCATCCACTACATACAGTCCTTGTGTTGCTGGCCCTATCAAAACTAAGGTAAACATTGATCATGAAATCACCAACATTGAATTGATTGAATTTGCCCAATTGAAGATCATCTGAAATTTAAAAAAAAATTTCTTTTACATTGGTTATTAACTTGAGAGATCTAGAGTCTCAAATAATTAGACTAATGTTTTTAAAAAAACAAACATACATGAGGATTATACTGATTACAGTAAAGATTTTTCCTCTCAGTGCAATTTCATGACATAGGGCCAGCGACACATCTTCAGCCATCACAATTTGTTAAATAATATTTTTTTTAAAAATGGATTATTATCGTGATACGCATTAGATCTTCTCAGCCTTCTGTCTCTGTCTTTTCCAAAGTTTTGCCAAGTACATACACCCACGTACTATCATTTATTTATGTATACAGTGTTTTTTCATGTATTATAACTCATTAACTGCGTGTCTTTTGTGTTTCTAAAGAAAGATATATTTATAATGCAAAGTTATGTAAAGATGGTTGACACTGACATGCTCATTTTTCATTTCAGTCTCCTCATCGCCTGATTGCTCCTTGTTGGTAGAACCCAGTACCCTCCGTTTTTCATCATCATCATCATTATCATCCCGTCATCCAGCATGCCAACCTCTTGCTGTTTTTATCATTTCAGAGACTGATCATCGTGTACGATGACTCGGTTCTATATCTATCTGTGATTGTAATTTTTATGTTTTGAAACTTTAGTGGTGTATAATTACATGTAATATGATAATCTAACACTTTATCTTGGGATTTACTTAGAACTTAAAATTTTGAAACTGTAGTAATGTAACCGATAATCTAACGTTGTACACTGTACACATATTTCAGCTTTATAAAACGAAACCAGGTGTTTCCTGCTTAATTTATTTTTATTTTCAAGAAAATTGTTGGGGTGAGTTGTAAAAACCTACTTAACAAGATGGATAATCTATTAAAAAGTATTAAAATTTAAAATGTGACAGCAACATGAATGTGTCACAAAGCAGAGACAATGTGATTTTTTTGTTTGTTTTGTTTCTTAACTTTCTTCCACACCAGCATACATGATATAATATTTTATAAGTCCGTGACAGAAGGTCATGAATGTGACTGGGCAAAGTAATCAGTGATTTGAATTAGATCTATATTTTGAAATTATGATGGGGAGATAGCTTGGTGATATTATTTGATATTAATTTTAGGAAAAATTCCATTCTCAATCTTTTTTTTTTTTTTTTTAATAGCTGGACAATGCTAATTAGTAGATAAAATTTTGCAGCAAAGACCTTCTATCACTGTCAGTGTCACACATTCTGTTCTGGCTGCTGAGTTACAATTTGAAACAATTTCTTTGCTTCCTCCCCCACTGCAATACACGGAGTTAGAACGACAGTTTACATAACCATGTACTGTAGACAAAACCTGAATATAACAGTAACTTTATAAACCAAACTCCAAAATAATCATATGGCAGTCATGGATGATGCAAGGCACTATTACTGAATGCAAAATTTTGTTTCACAAGGAAAGGGTTTATTACATGTAAAGACATTGTAGATCGTGTAATATGAGCAAAAAAATGATGCATGATTGTTACTATGTTAGCCTCACTGTTTCTTATGTGTAACATTTGCTTTTTGATGCCGATAATATAAGTCTATAAGATAAATAAAATGGGACTATTTCATAAAACATTGTATATTATTTATTTAACATTTATCTGTAGTCCTTACTGTATACTCCTACTCTTAGTATTTATTAGAGAGTTAGAGAATCATATCAATATGAGTCACTGTTGTTTTAAAAGAAAAATTTGAAGAAATAATGCAATAAGGAAATATTTGCTTGAACTGCTGAATTAATTTTATACTTCCAATTCCACACTTACTGATAGAGGACGACAGCCATCACAACAATGTAAAGTGATATCCACCAGCTCCTTAAATCTAGTTAATAAATAACTGATGATTTCCCCCCCCCCCTCCAGATTTCCCATCTGTCCTGTCAATTGCAGAAATGAAATTTTCATCTTTGGCTCTGGAAATCACTCTGGAAGATTTTTTTTCTTTTTGTTTTCTTTTTTTTTGTTGTTACTTTTGAATGAATGCTTTGAACCTTTATTCTTGAGTACATGAACTTCAGCAAAATTCAATAAAGTGGGCTTGACTGTAGACAAAATGCCAATCAAACTGACACATTGTGAGTCAGCTGTTGCCGGAACCTCTTTTGTGTCTTTTTGAGGCTGTCAGGTGACTATTGTTTACTGCAGTGAACTGCCGGTTGGTTCGCAACGTCTCGCATGCTCGCAGTGCAAATCAGCTAATGAATCAAAATCAATAGAGCCACAATTGCCATGGTGGTGCGCCGGTCCTTACACTACAGATGGCGGATATTCGCATTCTACCTATAGCTGAACAGTGGGTCCTTACACTACAGATGGCGGATATTCGCATTCTACCTATAGCTGAACAGTGAACACAACTCAGTACTTTTCTCTATTGGCTTTGTTATTAGACTACAGCTCTCTACCAACAGTCTGAATGGCTAGCTTGACGAGGGCCCAACAGCTGACTGAGTGACTGATGGCTAGCATTTCAAAGTTTTCTGACTGGGAGCCTGTTTGGTATTTGTTTGCTTTTCATTCATTTGTTGTTGTTTTTTTTCTTTCCGCCTGCTTAAATTGCCCAATTTTTATGAGAGACCAGTTGTTTCACATCTTATTACATCGTGTATTAATTTTACTCCTGCTCAAGCAAATAGATACAGTTCATGAACATATAAAACATTCTTCAGTCTAAGGAAAAAGTATTTAAATTAAATTTATAATAAACTTCACAAATTACATCAGATGGTATTAAAATTGTATATCCTCATGAAGTATTTCACTATAACTATAATACATATGTACATGTAAATCAGTAGAATTTGTTGGTTTTGAAAAATAAATCTCATGTTATGTAATTATCAAGGTGCCAGAAAATTGGTATGCAAGTGCAATAGCCAAATTTCTTTGTTATAGATGTTTAATTTAAACATGAATGTATGCTTTTTTTTTTCATGGTGTACTTTGAATTTACCGACAATAGAATGCAGTTTGATTGATGTAAACCTTGATGTCTTTCTTTCAGTGGTAAAACCACTTTCATGTACTGCATTTGTTGTTGCTAAGAAACTGTAGTACATGTAATAGGAGTTTTAGTTTCTTTTTAGTTTATTGTTTCATGTTTGATTTGCAGTGAATTGACAAAACACTGTATATATTAAAAGTTATATATTTTTCATTTTGGTTATTAGTAAGCTTTCTTAGTACATGTGATGAGTATGCAGTGCTGAAAATATGTTTGCCAGTGACTATAAATTTTGCATTTTTTATGATAATGGAGTGCAGTGTATTAAACCCTTAGGCAAACACAAATTGAATCACTGGCTAGGTATGAACTTATAGGCTACACATATTTGTGTAGGAGACAGCCCAATGCCTTGAAAATTTTGCTAATTTTTTAAAATCATCATGACAGTGCCATCGACTCAGTCTCTGATAATGTGCAAAGAAAGTCTAGGAATACACGTATTTTTTTTTTTCTTTCTTTTTTTGGTTTTCCTGCACTGTTTTTCATTGACAGGTTAAAAAAAACCTAATGTTTTGAAAAGATTTTCTTGGGCCTGTGTTGAATTTTGACTCACGACTTTTTGTTATGCATGTATCAAATACAGTTACTTTTTCCTGCTAAACTACAGCTGATATAGTGATTGCCTCCATGTGTGCTTAACCATCGCTGTACGTTGTGGTTCTAATGTTCATGATTGAATGACGTCGTTGCCCATAGTTTCAGAATTTTAAGATATGCACTTGTGTGCTCACCAATGCACATGTACGCATTTTTACTATTCCTACCGTACGTCCTTTGGTCTCACAGCGGACAACATAGGCATTGTAGGATTTTATTGTCCTACCCCTAGTTGTACATCTTGGGGGTTCAGATACACAACACACCTAAAGAGGATTTTATAGTTAATATCCCTACTCGTACCTTCTGGGCTCTGAGAGACACCATACTATTAATTGAAGAAGGTATTATAATAAATTGTTCTTCAGGAGTGTGGGATCGATTAAACCCATAGCCTATGCCATGCACAGTTTTTAGCAACATAAGGCGAAGATTACGTGCTACATATTTTTACAGTCAGGCTGAGCCGAACTTCGAGAATTTCAAAATTTGTGGCCTGCATGTACATGTATTTAACATTATTTGGTTCTGAAACTTGCAATAAAAAGAGTTCAGTTATCTAAAATGAGTGACATTTTTATTGATTGATAGTGTGATGAGAGTGATGGTCATGGTTAGGGTAATAGAGGTGATCAGCTCATTTGTGAGTGTGCATGAGAAAACCCGGCATAAGTCGGCAACATGACATTTTCAGTTCTGTACATACAATAAAAGACAAGACATTTCTGATAAATTGAAGTCAGTGACCCCCCTAAAACAAGATTTTGGGAAAGCGGCATTTAACCCTATAAGTGGCAATAGCTAATTGACCAAGTAATATTGGAGTGATTTTTGTTAGGAAACCGTAGGCTAATTACAAAGCAGTTATAGAGATCATAGTTAGTAGTGTTCACTGCTCATCTACAGTTTACCCTGTAACATACCACGGTCCCCTAAACAACAGCCAAGTCGGAAGTTTTTTGATCTTGTTAGGAGTCCGTGGTCTAATTATAAAGCCGTTATAGAGATCACAGTGAGTAGTGTTCACTGCTCATCTACAGTTTACCCTGTAACATGCCACGGTCTCCTAAACAACAACCAAGTTGGAAGTTTGTGTCGGACCCATATTTTCACTTCAAAGCCGTTTTTTTCTCAAAATTAGCTTTGCCGACTTATGCCGGGTTTTCTCATGCACACTCACATTTCATCCATTTCTTCTGACATTGTGCCTTATATATAGAAATTTATATCTATATGATAACATCACTTATTTTGCAAACATATAATAAAATATATATTTTCAGTATAAGCCTGAATAATTGAATGTTAAATAAAAAGCAGGCAAATGAAAAAACGTTTCTGCTCATCAGTTGCATTTGAGTTTGGACATAATCATTAATGCTTCTCTTTGGTGACTGAACTAGCCAAAGTGTCCAAATGAACTCAAACATGAAACCACAAACATTGCTGATAAAGCCAACCACAACCTACTCTTGCAGATCCGTGAATAAAAATTCCCAAGGTAAATTTTAACTTTCCAGTAAAAAAAAATGAGTAAACAAACACAGCTATCTCATCTTGCGCAGTTTAAGAACAGTATTAGCACAGTATAAAACAGAAGAAAAATTTTACATTCATTTCCAGTATTCAAACTACATGTGTAGCTCACTATGCCTATATTGACTGCTGATAGTGAAAGTGACTTGTGATACAAAAATAAACATGCTGCGAGGTCATTTTTTTTGTTTTGAATAGGAATTACAGTGTTTATTTATTTTTTTCTCCCAAACTTTACTGTTTAATACAGAAGACAACGGCTGAATCGAAATCGGTGGGACCATAGGTTTGTTTTCGGTTTAGAAAGAGTTTTGGTTTAGCGATAAGAGACTTGAAAAATGCCATGTTCAAAAGAGGCAGCCCAAATCACTATCATAAACAATGTAAGTGCACAGGCTAAGCAGACCCAACACGTCCTCACTTGCTCTGTGTTTTTGACTGAGAATGAGGATGGGCGATAGTTCAGGCCTAGGGGCACACGAAGCATGGACATTTATGCGGGCAAATGTGGACTAACTCTCAGAGTAGGGATGCTTGAGTGAGGACAGACAGTGCTGAACCGCCGTCCTGCTGATCTCATTACCGTTACCGTAGATGATGCCATGAAATACCCTGTCTGCGGTCATTAGTGAATTGTCTTTTTGATGTCATACATTTTACGTGAAAGGTCACTCGTGATGTGCCTAACATCTGCTACCATCTGATTTCGGACCAGCCGTCTTACTCGCCCTATCCTTGTAGTGCTGCCGCTCCCATGCAGAGGCCTGTACTACCAGGTACGATGATGCATGCTCTGCCTTTTGGGAGGGGGGGGGGGGTGATACAGTAACTTGACCCGGCCTACGGCAAATTACACTGGACTAGCCACTGAATCCAACAATTTTCTTTTCGGCTTATAGGTAGGTTATTTCAGTTTAGCGCTATTTTGTTAACAAAGATAAAAAGGAAAATAGTCGGGGATTCCTATCAGTTTACCACTATTTTTGTTTTAGCCATTTTCGGTCTAACCGTTCTCCATTGTGCTAATTACTATGCCTGAAAGTGTTCAATTTCAGTTACATCAACATCTTGACCACCAATCCATTGCCAGATTAGCTTCTAAGAAAATGTTGCTTTCTTGTTAGGTTGAGATGTAAAATCTTACTGGATCTTTTCTGGATGTGTGTTCTGAAACCCTAGCACTAGTCACTAGTATCAGTATCAGATGACATAATAATTCACATTATGTGTTATTACATATTATGACTCATTGGCAACACCAAAAAAAAAAAAAATCAGAACTAGTACAGTATAAAGAAATACTGTATGTAAATACATGTATTTTACTTAGCATTGCAATTTACATTACACAACATGGTATGAGTGTATGTATGCACTTTATATTGTGCGCGGCATTCCACGTCAGTCTGATGTGTACAAAATGCATTGGAAAATTGTAAACAATAATAGATTGGATAGTTCTGAGACAAAGCAAAAGTGGGACAAAATTTGCGATAACTGCAGCACTCACCTCCACCCATGGAATGAAGAATAAAAAAACACTGCAAGCAGTCACAAAACTCTGCCGCTCGACGAATCACATCTGACAGCTTTTCTCTGTACTGTGAACCATACATTTTGTGTCCTGTGGCCCTGGTGTTGAAATTCAGAGGAAAACTTTTAATCAAATTTGACATTACACATTATTATTTCTAAGGCAGAGTTCTACATGGAAACGAAACATTTAAAAAGAAATAAATGGACACAAAATAAGATGAATAAAAATGTATACATGTATTGCTAGCACCAATCTGGCTTCATCTATAGGTTAGTTCTTTCAAAATTGCACTTTTTTTTGTGGAACAACTTGACTCTGACTCCATAATTAGCTTTTATTAGGTAGTCCAAACTGATTTTTACTTTTTATCGTGTCTCACCAGGTTTTGTCAAACCTGACGGAGCTCGCTTTTCTAAGAATTTTGATAGCAAATTTATTATTCTGGATTAAAGGCTTTGAAAGTTATGGCATTTTCAAAAGTGGAAAAACATCTTGAATTTGCTATCTTTTGCCAACTGCACGATAGTCCAACTTTGACCGCCCATAAAATGACGGTTTGTTGAGTCATGACATAAAAAATTCTTAGTTTCCAAGTCAAGGGGGTGTACATTACGCTCAATTTATTTCGAGGGGTACAAATTAGTACAAGCATCTCACTTTACTTTTTTTAGTCATCAAACTTCACCTGATGTCAATTTTTTGTGAAATCTTACAGGGGAGACAATAATAGTGTTTTTTTTTTTTAATTGAAAAGGAGGTCAACCGTGTCACCATTGACTTAGCACTGGGTGTTGGACAAAGATGGCGAAATCAGGCATTGGGTGGGTCTATAAAAACAGTCGACGCTTTATGCTGAAACATGCCCCACGTCTGATCTTGGCATACCTTATAATACAAAGGCTGAGGTTCATTTTCGTATAATTTTGATCCTGATCTATTAAAGTTTCCGCCAGTTTCACGGTCAACAAACTTTTCGACAAATGATTTTTAAAGTAATTTCAACTTAAAACACGATGAAAAATACATTGAATAAAACCTCATTTATCCGGCTTCCTGTGTTGAGTTATTTTCAAACACGTGCGCTACATCGGCGCGACGCTCTGCTGCCCTTTGTTATGAGGGGGTCAATTCGGCACGCGCATCTCAGAGCAAAAACGGCAAGACTATGTCCAGTTCAAGCTATAAAAACACACAGCTAAACACATTAAACAATACAAAAGGAACTATATTTTGTCAGAGGAAGGATTGAACTTTATTTTGATGTAGGATGCATGCCATTTCACATAAACACACAGCAGTAGTATCCTAGTAATGTTTGCCTAAACTTATGCCAAAACGGAATTTCACCCCTTTAGTGGGACAGTTTGGACTACCTACTTTTATTGGATACATTACAAAATCAAATTTCAATAGACGAGGGCGAGTATCTTGCACACAGATAAGTGGAAATCAAGGGTCCCCCCTAATAAAAGCCCCAAGCCCGAATTTATTTCTCAAAATTATATATAGTTCTTTCATGTGGATCTCTAACTGAGACATAGATATGGATCCCCCGTACCAATTTTCCTGCTGTGAGGATGACCGAAGTAGCCTAGAAACAGCCACTGACTTAGCCTGTTAGTGATAAGCCAAAATGATTAGTCTGGAAATGTCAGAGAAATGTTTTACTTTCACACATGACAGGCACTTTACAGGCACACAAAATTTCTCTTTGAACTTGACCTTGATAAAAACTTACCAATTATTACCAGATCCTGAGACATCAGTGAGCAGCTGGTTGCAGTCAAACACTTCGCCCAGGGGTCCTTTCATCATTTCACTTACAACACCTTCTTCCATATCCACCAGGACAGCCTGGAAGAATACAGTGTTTTCATACGCGTGTTACATAATTTGTAGTTGATACTCAATACACCAAAATATTTTTAGACCACAGATCACCCAATTCTAATTCAAAATTACTTTCTGATGCAAATTCAGTGCCAGATGGCACATGGTCTCAGTAAAAAATTTAAAAAAAACATGGGAACGATATTAAGGATATTGCAGCCTTAGAGAGTCCATAAGCGGGGGTGGTGAGTTGATCTTCTAAGCGGATGTTTTTATAGTAAATGTGCGGCATGACAATTACATGTAACACTCAGAACATGAAAAATGTGCCCAACTGAAGTGTATAACTGATGGTACTCCTTCCCATATATCATCGGTGTAATTCTCTAACTTTCTAACTTTACTTTCTGTGGACCAATCTTTCTTGTTCCGAAATGAATCTACAACATGTATCATATGTCCTAACAAAGAATTGGACCAGTGGCCATGGGAAATCACTCTAAATTAATGTGTTAAAAAATAACTTAATTCCACCCTGTGAAGAAATAAATACATGTAGTGTTTTTACTCCTCTGTAAGATTTTGTAGAAAGCACTTAGACAATTAGAGAATTACACTGGCGATATGCTTTTACGTACTTCTGTCGGTTCATTTTATTAAATTGTGGTTACTTTGTACAACGCACAGTGCATCATGAATACATCTTCAATAAACTGGATGTAACAGAAGTAGTTCAACATCATAACTGAGGAAATGGGGTGGACGTTCGCAGGAAAGTCTGCTGCCGAGTAACTGACTGACTCTCATTATTGACAGATCATGTGAGATGACATTTTGAAAGGTTTCATACATAATTTATAATTTCATGCTCAACTTTTTATTTCTTTGTAATCCTGCAATGTATTCATCAATTAAAAAATTATAGAACAATTACAAAATGTTGCATTGCAATATACATTGTTAGACCATGAATATAACCCTGATAGTGATATTTACCCTAGCTTTCAATGACTTGATCTTCCCTTTTCCCTGCCCCAGTGGGATATTTGCTGGATCTTCATGTCGGCTGTCAACATTGCGGAAAAAACTGCCCACGGATTCATCATAAATCCCATTCTGAAATTGCAAAAGAAATAAATGAGATAACTCATACAAAGTTAGTTTAAAAAAAGAAATCCATATATGTCAATGTGAACTATCAACAACGCTGAAAGAAATCATCAACAGAAATTTGCATCTTGATATGGGCATTTTACATGGTTTTCACTAAAAAACAAAGCATGATTTCAAAGAAAGGTCTGTTCCTGCACTTATATCTGGCAGGTTTCAGAAAATTGGGTCACAAAGACAGTTCAGAATTCAGTTTCTTATACTTTCATAAACATTGTCTTTTTCTTGAATGTTTTGATTTCAGCCCATAGATGATGATCAGAAGAAATAAAAATTATAAATTTGTTCATTTATCAAGTGTTTGTGTGTTTTTCTTCTACCTTTTTGTGTTGCCAAGGCCACATATATTTGACATACAAAATTTCCCTGAATTTACCTTGACAACAAAGAATCAGTGTATCTACCAACTTGGCACAGGTAATACATGTATTGTTTTTGAGTATGGAATGGTAGTAAAAATGGTTGCTGGTGTGTCTAACCCGTGGGAAAAATCCCCACCCAGGAGCAAAATAAAATAAAATAAGAAGGTTTACATTTTGCCAAATGTTGAGCAACGTGTCTGTCAAAAAATTGACCTACTTCAGACAGTAACTAAGCTGTTTTAAAAGTAATTTTAAGTCCCAATTTTCAAAGTCAATACTAAAAAAACCTTTAAAAAGGTATGGAAGAAAAAATAATTAATTTTTGTTAAAAAGTGTGTGAAATCCAACAGCAAATCTCGCGAGGCACGTGTCAGTCAAAGTTACGTGATTGTCGAACGCAATCTTTCCTACCTTTTCCTTTCTTTTGTTGTTGAACACCAACCGGGTTCACTTCCTGGAGATACAAAATCTGTTTGCATCCGCGAAACAAAACTCCTTTCTATTTGTCGTACTTTTAGTATTAAAAATGTCTGTCAAAACAATTCGCAACAGCTGATGCAGGTCAGAAAACCCGGGAATTTATGACCTATTGCCGATAGATTTTATCGCTTTTTTCCATAACCTTGTAATCAGCAGCCTTTCCCAATATCTTCCCAGTACGGTTAAGGATTCAATAAAGTGGTTTTAGTACTTTTAACCCTCAATCTTCTTTGGTTTTTATGGCATATTTATGGAAACTGAATGTTGCCGACAGATAAAGAGCCCTATTTCTTTTTCTATTTAAGATAGAGTAGCAAGTTATATATCAATGGATTCAGAATTGAATTAGCTGCAATTTGATGATAGTTTTGACTAATTATAATGACAATAAAAAGATCTGGGGTCCAAATTTTATGGGAAAAAAAAATTGAAAAGTACATAAATTTACAACCACAATGGACACTGTGATAGAAGAAAAAAAAAGTATTTGAAGGAAACTGAAAAACTTTATTATCTTAACAAACTACATCCAATTTTACAACATATATCCAAATTTCAAGACATTCTGTCAGTAAATGACTGAAATATTAAAAAAATTGAAATGCATATATGTGAACTATTTGTGCCGAGAACTGCCACAAACCACAACGGAAAAAGTTGTACAACTTGTCATGTTATATAAATATTTTGTTATTCATTTGAATTTTATACAGGGAAACAACCTTAATTTTAAACAGAATCAGGATTAACTTCATCATGTACAGACAAACATCTGAGGCTTATATTCAATGATGAATATGTATAAAATTATATTTTGTGGTAGTCTACAAGACTTTTCGTGTGTCATGCAGACACAGAAAAACATTACAAGTTCTGCAGAAGTATCTGCTTTTCTGTTCAACATGTAATTTATCATAACATAGCTTACAGTTCTTTCTCTGAGAAGTTGGAACAATACCAGGAATAATTGGGTGATTAGTAAAAATTTTTGGTTTTGAGGCTGTTGGAACATCTGCAAAGTCGTCAATTTTCCCGAGTTGCCTGATTAGTTCTTCTGTAAATGCAAGCTGATTAAACTTGTTACTTCTATCTAGTTCTTTCAAATCAGGGTTTTGCTTTCTCCAGTCCTGAAACAAAATATAACTATTTACTCTGGCAATATCTAGAAAATGAAAAAACAATGTCTTCCAATATTTATTTGTCTTACGTAACATGTTGTATTTGGTTAGTAATTGGTCACTTTTATCAACTCCACCCATATGCATATTATAATCTGTTATGACTTTAGGTTGTCTAAGTTCCAAAGTTTGAAAAGCTCCATTTGTTTTAGTTCTCCTATTAGCCATACAAAATTCATTTGCCCCATGCATGGTAGAAATCACAAACACAGTTTTATTGTCCTTCCACTGAAGTGCTAAAATATTTCCTTGTCTACACCATCTCATTGCCCCTCTCTCATTCTGTTTCTCCCACTGTTTCACATTTTTCAATTCTGCTGGAAATCCCCTCCTACTGGAAATAATAGTAGGCCTACCACAAGCTAAAATCCCTTTCTTCAACAGATCAAGAAACAAATGAATGCTTGAATAAAAATTATCAACAAAAAGACGGTAACAATTATTGCCACGAGCTAAAAGAAATTTCAAGAGATCCATAACAACTTCATAGGCTAAACCATTTCCACTAACTTTCCCAGACCCTGTCTTTCCCAAATAAACCTCAAAATTGTAAGTGTAACCAGACAAAGAATCTGCTAAAACCCAAAGCTTCATGCCCCACTTAGTAGGCTTGTCACGTATATATTGCCTAAATGAAAACCTTCCTTTATTTTTTACCATCCTGTCATCAACAGAAATATTCAAACCTGGCTGATAAAGATTCATGCATTTTCTCCTCATAATATCAAACAAAAAACGAACTTTACATAACTTGTCTCCTTGTTTCTCAGTTTTTCTGTCGGATACTTTCAAAAAACACATAATTTGTTGAAATCGAAATCTTGTCATATATGATCGCGCCCAAAGGCCATTGAATAGACTCTTTTTACTCCAATACATTTCTACTCCTGGTACTTGAATCATTCCCATGTACATAAGCAGTCCAATAAAACGATAAAACTCTTCTTCTTCTAGAGGAACCCAGCCTTTGTACATGCTGACTTTTGTCGGTCCCACCTCCCTGGCGTTCTCATTTGTCCATGAACATAATTGCTGCACAACACATGATGAAAAAAACAGCTGGAAAATAGTGAATGGTGTCAGGTACTTTCTTCTGGACCCTCTTGTCATGGAATCGGGGAAGTGGGCTCCGGGTGGTCGTTCAGGGTTAAAGTTTGGGACGGACGTCCTAGACCAGTTGTCATAGTCTCCAAAGCTATATACGAGGAATAGAAAAAGAAACAAAAATGTGTTACAAGAATCATTTATACCCAAACCTAATAATAAAAAATTAATAGAAATAATGTGTAGCAATATAATACAACATACCTAAAATTATGTTGAAATCTAGCTCTAGAAGATCATAATAGTAGATACAAGAAGCCACTGACAAGAGATGGTAACCACGGTAAACAAAACATAGGCCTTGGTTACTAGGTGCAGTACGTGGAAAGTTGTAATCAGCCTGAACAAATAAAAAAGCAGACCAAAGCCTAAATCCTGACTGACTGGTGCTTAGCAATGATTGAAGGAGCCAACTACAATAAATATAATTACCTGTGATACCTGTAATTAGATCTAGATCCAAAATGTTTGTGTTATGATTACATAGGCTAAAGAAGAAAAAACCTTCACCTTCGTTCTCGTATGTTACGGCCGGTTGATGGGGCTTCATTCTCATCAGAGCTGGAATCTGAGACGTCTTCTTCATCCCAGACTTCATCCTCGCTTGACTCATATTCAATTTCTTCATCAGAAAGATTGTTTGAAGCCATTTTATTGCGCTTTGTTGACAATGATGGTAACTCAGCAGTAGATAAAAATCCAAGATTTTCAAGCAGTTTTGAACAGTTTTTCATTAAAATAATGAGGGATACAAGCGTCGATCACCGGTGATCGAAATCTTTGGTAAAAGAAGATTGAGAGTTAAGAGATATTTTCTAATGCCCTACCCATGCTTAGGTGCGATAGTCAATTATTTTGACTGACGAAAGTGCCTGGCTAGGGAAGTCTGAACCCCCAATTTTCTGAAACCTGCCATCTGTCCTTATCAATAACTTAAAAAAAATTTCATATCACTGTAAACAATGTAAGTTTTAATAAAAATATTTATCTTGGGGCAAGCTTTGTCATCATGGTTTCTCTACCTGCTGAATAGAGACAATAGCTCGGTACGAAACAAAAATCTACACATATCTTAAAAAAACTTGCCCAAAATCATCTTACCTTATTCACACTTGCATGCTCCCTTAAAGCCAAGTCCCAGAATCGACAGCCTATCTGATTCCCACACTGGCCAACTGTGAACATAAAAAATTAAAATATCATTAAAAATCACATAATATTATAATAATGAAAAATCTGAATGTTCTTACAATGTCAAAATACTAAACTCTTTGTCCTTTTTGCCATTTAAACCCATACATTATTTGAAAAAGAAACACACATAAGATACTTACTTTTGTGGTTAAATGCAAATTCGTCCATAAATATTCTACCAACAACTTCTCTTGGATTTTTCTTTTCTCATTTGGCTCAAAAAACTAATGCAGACAGTGAGCTACCATGGTATATGTCCTACTACAAGGAGAAACAATTTTGGCTTGTTTTAGAGCAAACGTTATGAAGTTTTACTATCAATACGACAACATTCAGTGTGCATTCAGTATTGATACTGGGAGATTGCCCCACAAACAGGTGTTCATGGCAAACTGGCATTACCATTGATGAATGATTACAAACAGGTTTAATCTTTCTAGTTCCCAAAAATTCTGTCAATAGTTGGTAATTCAGATTCTACACTTTTTATCATCCCGACTCATAGAGTACCAGGAAATTTACAGAACAGTGTCTGTGTCACCAGGAAAGCTTTATAGTTTATTCAAGATTCAAGGGCTTCTGTGGAATGAAAAACTTAGGTAATTCACCAGCCACTTAGATTAGTTAGATAGGGTTTTCATAAGAAAACAAAACGTAATAAAATATTATATTTGGGAGGGCTTCCGTTTGAACCACACAATAAGGATATTACAAGGATATGACTTTAGGAGCATCCATGTCTGGGGATTTGCAGTGGGGTGCCCCCCCCCCCCCGGGTGAGTTAGTTTTTGGCAGTTGACTCATGTGTCCAGCTAAAGTTGTCTAACTCATATGGTGCTCCTTCCTTATTATCTATTTAATCCTGACTAGGCCTATATGTGGAGAGATCGGTGTATTTTTATTGAAAGAGATCTGCAGTAACCTACAGTAGTTTTAGATTTAGACTAGAATCTAGACTAGGAATAGATCTAGACTAGATATCTATCTAGATCTAGACTCTAGTTCCACTTGAGTTACTGCGGCCTTATCGGCGCTTTTTCGGTTGTTCCAACCCCTCCTTAGTTAACGGAAGGACTTCCGAATGCGTTCCATCGTCCGAGCGAAAACAATACATAGCTACCCCGGCGGCTTTCCCTGATATGTCAATCTGACTACTGCCCAGACGAACATCGGCCTACGGCCTCGATGATACAAACTGACTAGACCCTCACGTCGTTACATTATAATACATATCAATCTGACAATCGACTGATATAGCCTAGCCCTACCTAGGTAAGTTGGGGTGGGAACAACCGAAAAAGCGCCGTCTTATCAATATCATTGTAAACTTTTAAGCAAAAAAATTGTTATGATACCTTGAACAACAACTGACTGAGTCATTTCTAGCAAACGAGCACGTCAAACACGAGCAATATTGATAGGTAACATCATTATATTAGTTCGACTTCCCTTTCATTCATGTTTAGCGGCCACAGGGGAAAAATGTCAACTAGAATTAACGCCCCTGCTGTACAGCAAAGTTGTACTTTACAGAACGAAGAGTTCGTTGCATTATTGGATGATGGACATAGCGTTACTCTAGAACGCTATGATGATGGATGTTCTACGCTAACATTATTCCAATATTCGTCAGTACTAACCAATGAAGTCTGGGAGAAAATATTTTTCTTTGGATATTGTAAAGATACTCAATGGAGAAGCCTTTAGCATAAAATGTTATTTTGATGGGGCTATATGAAAGATCAATACAGATAAAATGCAATAAATATGCAAATACGGTTGCTGAAATCAACGCCCGCTCCCAATATATTATTCTCTTTTTGTTACATGGAAACAAAAATACAGTACTTATTGCGCAATTACCTATATTTCCTGTCTGCCACGGGCTAATTACTAGACTTGCACGGCCCTGGGATTCGTTATATATTCGGTCAAGTTTGACCAACATACCCGGGTTTCCAACCATTACGATACTCCGCGGGACTATGCGTCAGTATTCGTGCTGACCTCGTCATCACCATTTAAATGTTATGTTTATTGTTTTTACTCTTATTCCATTTTGTATCTATTTAAAATTTAAAAGATCTAAATCCACAGATTTGTTAAATTTATGCGTTTAATTCATTTTCGTTTTCTATTTTTCCCATAGGCCTATTTTTATTTTTAAAATTCTATATTTCACTTGGATATATGTTATCATTACGCTATATAATTGATTATTTATTATTACGAGATCTAGCCGAGACACGGTATCGTTAGAATAAACATATTTTTGGGCGTCTTTCATATATATATATATGGCCTTTAGCGTCTTTACAGACGGTCTTAGCAGCTAGAATATTCACTTTCACTTTGACTGACAGCTTCTCTCGTGGCTTATTCTACCAATGTTTGACCCGAGAGTGCGATGGCAGTGATTGCAGGTCAGTCTTTTGGGTTCACTTTGGCGAGTGTTTTCATTCCGCCTCTGTCGTTTTGTCAGGTATGTTTCTTTTGCCTTGAAGTCTATTGCGAGCGTGCCACTGCGCAATTTTTGTCTCCATCTGCTTCGATCATTTGCAAGGTTCTCCCATTCATTGGGGTCGATGTTGAATGCTTTCATCGTGACCTTGCAAGTGTCTTTGAATCGCAGATGTGGCCTACCTCTGGGTCGGTTGCCAGTAGCAAGTTCCCCGTAGAGAATTTGTCTGGGGATGCGATCATTTTCCATACGGTGGAGATGTCCAAGCCACCGCAGTCTTTTTTTGCCTAGGAGAGCCTGAGTTGATGGAATGTTGGCTCGGCTCAGAACTTCGATATTTGAGATCCTGTCTTGCCACTTGATCTTGAGAATTTTGCGTAGGCAGCGCAGGTGGAAGGAGTTGAGGGATCTTTCATGTTTGGAGTAGGTGGTCCATGTCTCTGAGCCATACAGCAGGGTGCTTAGGACGCAAGTTTGGTACACGAGTACCTTTGTTTTGATGGTCAGCTTGCTATTGTTCCACACCCTTTTTGAGAGTTTGCCAAAAGCTGTGGCCGCCTTTCCTATTCTGGCATTTATTTCAGTTGTTATGTCTGTGCTACCACTGATGGTTGAGCCTAGGTAGCAGAATTTTCCCACTTGCTCCAGAGGAGAGCCATTCAGCATGATTGGGTTGGGGTTTCTCAAGCCTTGTGTCAAAACTACAGTTTTTGAGACACTGATCTTTAGCATGAATTTGTCACAGGCTTTGGCAAGGCTATTGATGAGAGCCTGGAGCGTGGTTTCATCGTGGGCCACGATTGCAGCATCATCTGCGAAGAGGAGCTCTTGTAACATAATATGCTCTGTACGAGATTTTGCTTTTAGTCTGGCAACATTAAAAATGGAGCCGTCCACTCTGGTGTTAATAAGTACTCCACCTGAACATTGACCAAAGGCATTCTTGAGTAGGGCTGCAAAATATATACCAAATAAGGTAGGAGCAAGAACACATCCCTGCTTCACACCGCTGTTTACAGCAAATGAATTGGATGTGCAGCCCTCAAAGTTGACACATGCCCTCATGTCAGTGTGGAAGGATGCAATAAGTTTTAGCAATGTTGGTGGACAGCCTATGGATTTAAGGACTGCATACAGGCCAGATCGGCTTACGGTGTCGAAAGCCTTTGTTAGGTCCACAAAGCATGTTATAAGCGGCCTGTTTTGTTCTTTACATTTTTCTTGGATTTGCCGAAGTGCAAATATCATGTCAATAGTTGATCGTTTGCTTCGAAAGCCACATTGTGTTTCTGGTAAGACTTTTTCCGCCAGTTGTTGAAGGCGGCAGAGGATGACGCGAGCAAAAGCCTTTCCAGTAATGCTGAGGAGGGATATGCCTCGATAGTTGTTGCAGTCGCCTTTGTCTCCTTTGTTCTTGTAAAGTGTGACAATTTTGGCGTCTCTCATATCATGTGGTATCACGCCTTCTTTCCAACACTGCAGTAACAGATTATACAGGTGTGGTAATAGTGGGCCTTTTAGGTCTTTTAATACCTCTGCAGGAATGTTGTCACTTCCTGTGGCTTTTCCAGCAGACAGGTGGTCGATTGCATTGGTAAGCTCGACTAAGGAAGGTTCAGCGTCAAGTTCGGCCATTATTGGCAGTTTTTGGAGGTGTTCCTCAAAATCTGGTGGAATATTTTTCTCAGTTGAATACAACAGAGAGTAATGCTCTACCCACCTATTCAGTTGTTCATTTTTATCTGTGATGGGTTCACCATTTACAGACTTAAGTGGGGCGCTTTTGGTGATGATTGGCCCAAGAGCTACTTTCATCTGACTAAAGGCGGTTTTCATATCTCCCTTTTCATTTGCCTCTTGTATGCTGTTACACAAGTCTGTCCAGTATTTGTTGGCGCAACGTCTTACCTCCAGCTGAAGTTTAGCTTTTGCATTTTTCAAACAAGTTTTTGTACTCTGATTGCAATTTTTGTTATACATTGAAAGCAGATTTCTTTTGCTCAATGAGAGGTAGGAGAATTTCGCTGTTCTGGGCTACCCAGTCGTTGTTTGAAACTTTATGCTGTCCAAAAGACTTGATGGCACAGTCATGAATTTTTGAACTGAGAGTGTTCCATGTTTCATCTACCGAGTCACATTGGGTGACATTATCCATGCTTTCAGCAAATAACTTTTCAAATGACTTTCTATTTGATTCATCTCTGATTGCTGTTACATTGATCTTAGGGATTGAAGGGGCTTTTGATCTGTATATTTTCTTGGCCGAAATTTTGATTTTGCTGACTACCAGTGCATGGTCGGTGTCACAGTCAGCACTGTGGAGGGAACGAGTTATTTTTATACAGCCCAAACTCTTCCTCCTTGAGAGAATAAGATCTAATTGATGCCAATGGCCAGACCTGGGATGGCGCCATGATGTTCTTTGGCATCTCTTAAGGTCAAAGTACGTGTTTGTAACACATAATGAGTTTACGGAGCATAGCTCCAGAAGGCGCTGCCCGTTTTCGTTGATGTTGCCAATGCCGAAGTGCCCAATGCACTTTGGCCATGCGGAGTGATCTGCTCCCACTCGAGCGTTAAAGTCACCCAGAATTAGCAGGCCTTCGGTGAGAGGGATGTTGTGGAGAGTCCTCTGCAATGCCTCGTAGAAAATGTCTTTGGTTTCGTCAGAGGAGGTAAGTGTTGGGGCATAGACACAGATAATGTTGGTAAAACCAGACCGGGTGTTCAGTCTGAGTGTCATGATGCGTTCTGACACTCCAATTGGAGTTGCGATCGAATTGATAAGGGAGTTTTTTACGGCGAAGCCCACGCCGTGGATTCTCGGCTGTTCGCTGCTAAGGCCCTGCCAGAAGAAGGTGTAGTTTTCTTCTTTGACTGACCCGGAGTCGGGAAGTCGAGTTTCTTGAAGGGCAGCGATGTCGATGTTTAGTAGCTGAAGTTCTCGATCAATAATTTGGGATTTCCTGATGGAGTCAATATTAGTGAGATCTTGCTGTTGCAAGCCTGGGCGCATTGTTCTGACGTTCCAGGTACCAAGTTTTAGTATTTTTCTGTTTGTGCCAGGTGCACACTTTACGTCAGCTTTTTGACTTTTGGTCTAGCTCCAACCACCTTATGAAGCAGGCTGACGTGGCGGAACAACACCCAACTGCCTGGGGGCTGCCCAGGTTACGGCGGGCGGTAGTTGATCAATGCAGCTGAAAAGCCGCTCCCACCGACAGAGGGGACCCCTGGCGCTCATCCGTACGCCAAATGGATTGATCTTATCACCGGTAACTGCCACCTCCCGTGTTGTGCCCATCCGTAACGGATGGCTGGAGTGTCCTCTCCAAATCGGAAATGGGTGGGCTTATAGAGGAGAGACAGACGCTTGCCAAGCCCGAGCAAACGCCTCCTCGTTTTGCTGCCTTGCCTGGGCTATTTTTAAGAGATGGTGCTTTGCCCAGAGGCACCACCCCTCTCTGTGCCATTCTAGTTAAACCCAAGGGAGAGACCAGGTCAATACATTTGGAACTAGTCCGGCTGCAGGAGATGCTGGAAGCCAGTTTGATGCAGTTCTCCCTGACAACCACCTTCGGGTCTCCACTCCTGATTTTCTGTCTGGGTTTACTCCCATAGCCTTTGCTATCATAGCAACACACAAGGCAGTGTGGTATTTGTATTCAGGGTTACCTTCCCCTAGTCTTCCTCTCTCCCGAGATGACCCACAAGACAGTGGGGGTGACAGTAGTAAATAAACGTTGCTACTATATATACTAACATCCCAAGGGTCCGGGGGCACCGTATATTCTTGCCTTGCCCCGGGCGCTAGCAACCCACACTACGCCACTGTATTTAACAACCTAAACAACAGTCTGAACGGAATCATCTGGGAGGTTTCAAGTGCATTTATCAAGGAATACATTGGGCATTTGGGTTTAATTCATAATCAGCCGACATCTGCAAGAATCTCTTACAACTGTTGTGTAGACCAACTAACTGGTCAGCTGACCAACCTAGCCCCTTGTCGCACTATCACCACCAACCCCATTCTAGTTCACTCCTAACCTACTACTTAAATTGTATTTAAACCAGATAAAAAGGGAAAAGGGGGGAGGGGAGGGGGAAGGGAAGTTACTTACGTAAGTAAACCCATGGGCTCAGACAATTTGACTTTATCCCACAAACTATGTCTATTACAGAGAAACATGGATAACATCCCCAATCCCTTGAAGCATTAATTAGCTTGTCCCATGCCCTGACAGTTTGTCACCATAATCATCATATTACAAAGGAAGTAAAATCTCCAGTGTAATCGTGAAAGGCTTTTTAACCGCTGAGCCTTAAATTCTAGAAAATACCATAATTATTATATTACACATAGAATGACGTAAAGGTGTCCACGGGCATGATTTCAAAAGGTCTTGACGCTCGCTATATTTTTTTAATACTTTCGTTGCTTTTTGAGCTACAACTGAGTTGACCAGAAGAAGGTGTTCCGACATTTTGAGCTAGGAAGAAAAACAACAAGCAAGCGCATATCGTACAACGCACACAATTCGATGACATAGAACACACACCGGGATACTATATTACTGACCTTGTTTATTTGCATAGTTTTTAAAAATATGAATCGGCTTAGTAGCAAAACAATCCGACTTCTGCTCGGAGACTGCGTGATCTGCGCTAATAATATACCTGTACTTGAGTGTACGTCGGTCACCAGTGGCTACCCCAACCCCTTTTCGCCTGATTAATCAATCTGACTACCGCCCATTGATACAAACTGACTAGACCCTCACGCCCCCAGGTCCATCTGACTATTCCATGTGCTGTCACTTTAAATTCGTGAACCACACCAAGTTTTGTTTCAGCAAACCTTTACCAGTTGCGCTTTTTGGTAAACATGTTGTACAGATATGCACTGTCCATATCTATCCATACATCACGTTGCACGGATTATATACACTTCCAAAAAACGACGCATTTTCTTCGATTAGATAATAATAAAAAGTTTTACAGGAAATTTCGTTCGGCGCCTCAGTTGACACGCCAACTATAATTGTATTAAAAGACAGTAGAGATAATAGACTAAAGCCAGCTGGTATAGTTGGTCGCACAGCAGTACACGTTTTACAATATTATTAATCTCCAGTTGCCAGATTTCACAGCTGCGCCCTGAGAATCCAAGTTTGGGACCTGCAGACATTAATTACCCGCATTTGTTGAACGTTCAACGATTGTTTCGTTCGTTTCATTCTTTTATTTGTTTAATTTTCTATCCTGTTGCATTTTTTCCTGACGAAGGTTGATATAGGAAAGCTTGATGGGGCATTCTTTGCGTTTTATTTGGTGTTTTATTGTATCGTTTCTGTATTATTTCTTACTCGAAGTTTCGCTACATACAACTTTTCTTTCTGTCATGTTTTGTCTCCGATTATACTGATTCACCAATAGTAAGTAGTAGAAATACAAACACAAATAAAGCATTAAATAAAGAAAACAAAATCTTCATTTTTCTGTAGCAGTATGAATGTTTATTTGTATTTGACATACCCAATATACAGACGATAGTAATGCACGAACACCAACAAGCACCAGTCAGAACTTGTGACTAGACTGTGGGCCCTGCCTATTTCTCCCCGTTCCCCCACCCTTTTCACTCTTGCAAGCACATCTAAGCCGCTCCACATAAACATTTAACTGTACACATAAAAACATCCATGCAACAAATGAAGGTTCTTACATTCACACTTACACTGCAAATGCCACGAATATATAATATGTAAATGTAGCATCACACACTCATCTAACTTTCATTTCAGTGTAATGCTGACAAATTATTTTTGGGTGTGTGTGCTTCTTGTGTGATGTCAGGCAGCCTCCTCAGTATCGCCTTTGACCTTATCACCTATTACCTATTGCCAGTAACAGATGCATCAAACTTCTTGGAGACTTCTATGACGATAATAATTACTCAGAATGGCAATAAAATTGTTTTATAAAGGAAGTAAGGTCTCCAACGTAATCACAGAAGGCTTTTTAACCGCTGAGCTTTACATTCTACCAAATATCATATTACACATAGAAAGAGGTAAAGATGTACGTGGGCATTACTTTAACTTTAAGAGGTCTTGAAGTTCGCTTTGATTTTAATACGTTGATTTTGAGCCACAACTGAGTTGAAGAGAAGAAAATGTTTCAACATTCTGAGCCGGGAAAAAAAAAGAAAAAGAAGAGAGAGAGACGCATTTTTTTTTGTTCGAGTAGAAATAAAAAGTTTGACAGGAAATTTCGTTCTGCGCCTCAGTTTACACATTTGTGCTTTGAAAATCGCATCTGTGTATTCCCCGAGTCAGCAGGTCAACTAGTTATAACTTTACTGTCTTTCTACTGCATTAACGTTCTTTACTTTTTATGCAGATATTTTTGTCTCAGTTCCCGGAAACTTTGATTAAAGATTCATCATGCCTCATGCCTACACAGATCGACAGACGCAATTTTGGTTGTTTTCCACTCAACAATGCAGACTCAGTAGATCTTCATATATGAAACATTCTCATATAATTATAAATGTCATCAAAGACACAGATTTGGTTGGTGCTTTCCCTTTTATGGTCATGTGTTGTTTTTTTTCTTTGCTTAAAACACAAAATGATTAGAGAAAGTTTTACACTTCCCACCCAGATCCAAACTTCACATTTAGGATTCCGGAAGTAGGAACCGACTGAGTTCATAGTAACTTTATCTATTCCACCGTGCAAAGATAGAGCGACAGCATGGTCTTTTATTACTTTACTGTCTCTATGAACTTGTCTCATACATATTTCTTTATGTCAAAGGCAGAGAGACGTATCTGCTATTGAAATGGTAGTGTGGCAAACTCATAAATGAAAGCATTTGTATATGTAGACCGGCTTTGCCACATACGTTTTTTGTATTTTGTCTCTAAACTGTGAAATGGGCACATATGTCACCTTGCCTTTAAACAGCAGTATACTAATCATTTCACTGTAAACAATCATATGTGAAGACTACAGGAGAAGAACTAGCCAGTTGTCACAAAATGCGAGTTTTAAGGTTGCCTCCCTCCGCTCTCAGATAAGATTATTTTCAGTTTTGTTCTTTGCATAGCGATTAAGTGAAAAACAACCGCTGTCCAGCAATTGGACCAAATTTAGATAAGACATTCTCTTTTCTACCTATGGACTTTCAAACTTCAAAACGGGAATTTCTACAAACCTTCATTTTGTGACAACTGACATTTTCCCCTTGTAGTCTTCATATTCGACTGTCACATCTCAGATTCATATTCTCCAATCAAAATGAAGATCAACAATGACATCATCGATCAGTTTCTATTTCACACCAATAAACTGAACTCAACCTCAGGTACCACACTGTCTTCAAAGCTGGCTTTCAAGGGTCTCATTCCAAATGCATACTTTTCTCCATTTTATTTTACAAAATTAATATGAAAAATGGCTTTGCTGAGTCACACCTCTGTGGAGTTGTCTAAAGCTGAGATCATATCCTGCACCATTGTGTTGTAAACATCTACTTGTTTTTGCACATTCTCCTCATCTGTCAGAATCTCTTTCTGAAATGATCATCCAGAAAAATGCTGCTATAGATTTGCAATGCAGAAACAACAGACAAGATAATTTCAGTATTAAAGTCACTGGTAATGGAATGGATTTTTTGAGCGAAAATGACATTAGTGTCTTCTCGGATAAGGACGAAAAAATTCGGAGGGCCCGTGTGCACGTTGCGCACGTTAAAGATACCTTGGCAGTTGGAAATCGTAAAGAGCAGGCCGAACAGGCCGCTGCCCGGGCAAAATTGAAAATTGAAATTAATAGATTAAAAGTTATCCATATCACCCCCGCCAGAATTTATTATTCATTATTAAATATATATTGTTATTAATAAATATTCAAATATTATTTGAGTTGTGTGTTGTGTGAACTGATGTGAGTTGTGAACTGCTGTGAGTTGTGAACTGTTGTGAGTTGTGAACTGCGCCTAACAGGCTGCGTTACAATTTGCTCTGAGATAGAGAGAGAGAGAGTGAGCGAGACAGGGAGAGAGAAAGAAGCAGTGCAGTGTGTTGAGCGCTTCGCCGGCAGCTCCATTCTGCTCTGTGGTTGACATGTTGTTACTATAAAGCGCATAGAGCATTTTAAATGGATATGCGCTATATAAATGCTATACATTATTATTATTATTATCATTGCAAACTGTTATTCATTTTGAATCAGCTTTTTTGTTAACCGTTGCTCTTTATGTGAATGTGAAAATATTGCACGTTTACGTCTGTAAAATAACTTCAAAATAAAAATAGCAAAAAGGAAAAGTTGTATGTATGTAGAAATCTAGGGTAAGAAATAATATAGAAACAATACACTGGAACGCAAAAGAAGATGGAAAACAAATCAAGAACATTTTTTTTTTTTTTTTGGCCATATTTTGACTTTGCTTCAAGCTTTGTTGCCATCCCACAGATATTTCTGTACTTTTTATATTTCTTCTGTAAAATAAACAAACCTTAAATAGTGACAATAATTTAAGAGCATTTTATCACACTGATTAAAATCCTACCACATATATGTATTTATATATATGTCACAGTGGGAATTAGAATCCAGGGGAATTTTGAATTCCACTAGTGGAGATTAGAATTCCAATCTGTCCTAGGGTAAATTAGATTTCTCATTTGCACTGAATAAATCCAAGTGGAGAATGGAATTCTAATCTCTCCTAGGGCAGATTGGAATCCAAATTCTAGTTGAGATTAGAATCATAGTTTCAATTCACCAGTATTTTGTTTTATAAAAATTACTTTTATTCACTTATAGGATCATACCTTACCAATCATTATATGTGAAACACAGAAAAACAGTTTCGAACATGGGCGGCAATCTATTTTAAAAAAATGGTAATAAACCACTCACTTTAGGAAAAAAACTACTACAAGCATCTGGTGCATTGAGAAAAACCGTGTATTTTAAAAAATGTTAATAAAATATTAACTTTACAATAAACAATTATTTTTAAAATGTTAATGAACCACTAACTTGAGAAAAACTATTGTTTGTTTGTGATACTTTAATGTCAATTATTTATTTAAAAATGTTAATAAACCTCTGACTTTAGAAAAAAACTATTATTCTAAAAAATGTTAATAAACGACCAACTTTAGAAAAACTACTGTTTGTTTATGATACTTAAATGTTAATTATTTGTGCAAGAACTATTGCCTGGGTGGCACCTTGTGTTACATGCAATTCCTGCTTTGCGGCAACAACATCGTTTCATATTGCATGAGCTCTTGCATTTGCACACGGTTTTTCTCTATGCACCAGCTGCTTGCCAGCCTGTTGCTTGGCGTGAAGCTCGAATGAGAGTTACTTCACATAGGTCCTTCACTGCTAAGTCGTTTAATTCAGGGAATTCCACGGATTTCATACCAACTAAGTCCACACACATGTAAACCAGTTTTTAATAATCCCGGCTGTACTGTACAGTTTAAACATTTGGCAGTCTGGGTCTCGCAACTTCTTCTCAATTACTTTGCATGGCAGAAGACGTGCCTCAGTGTTTGTTCTATCGGCCTGATGGATTTTTACCCCGACAGTGTCACCAACAGAGTATTATACTTGGAACACCCTAACTCACACGAGGAAACGCACAAATGCTGAAAGCTCACTTACTCACCGCTCCTAACACTTACATGGATCTATTTATCCATGATTCTAATCTCAACTAGAATTTGGATTCCAATCTGCCCTAGGAGAGATTAGAATTCTATTCTCCACTTGGATTTATTCAGTGCAAATGAGAAATCTAATTTACCCTAGGACAGATTGGAATTCTAATCTCCACTAGTGGAATTCAAAATTTCCCTGGATTCTAATTCCCACTGTGACATATATATATGTGTGTATATTGGCCGACCAGAGAATTGACAAAATTGGTATTGTGAAAGATTTGAAATTCATCAAAATACTTATGGAAATGTTTAATAAATTGATTTCTCTAAGCAAAAGTGGTATTGTTACCCGGTCTGGGCTCATAGCAATCAGAATAATTATTTCTCCTTTCAAAGCTGTGTCAAATTTTGAGTCTGATAAAATCTACTTTATTATATTTAAACCCAGGCATCAGAACTCATTTAGCTGATTTGAAATGCAGACTGAAGGAAAGTTAATATGAATATAATATAATCAAGCTGCCCCATACAGAATATCAATAATAATGAATATCTGTGACCTATCAATCCTTTATTTCACCTAACTAATGAAAAGAAAGGAATGAAACTGGACCATCCATATATAAAGCAGTCTTTTATGAAAGCAAAGAAACAGTGATATGATTAGGGAAGTCGAGAAGGGTTTAGAATTTCTTGTTATTAAGAATGGCATACAAATTCCTGCAGAAGTTTTCTGTAACATTTCAACATTTTGTGGATGTTGAATGAAAACTCCAGAAAGCAATAATGCTATACGTAACAACCTACTGTTTGCAGAGAGAGAAAATATCAGCCCAGGGCAAATTGAGTTCTTGCTTGTTCCAACTCCACTTTTTGTACAACTGAGAAATTCTGTATTAAATGTTTGCGGCTTTAGTACTATGAGAAGGAGTTACAGTAAATTGGAACTGTGAAACAGCTTGATAACTGCCAGATCGCAGTTTAAACAAGTGTCAAAGTATGCACTTGTTAAAGCTCTTCTGCATACGAATAGATCTCCAGTATTACAGAAAATGGAAATACATGTAGAACAAACAGGAACTAATTTCGTTGCCATATGCAAGGATATACACACTTACAATGGTCTGTGAAATACAAGGTGGTGGCAGGCCCAGGTCTGAAGCGTCCTGGAGTATTTTTGTGATCTCACCAAATCTTGAGTTGGTATCGGGGTTTTCTTGCTTCACCCATTCACTGTAGACTTCCACCAATTTCTTATACAGCGCCACCTGAGATTTCATGTTTTTCAGTTGATCCTTGGTCAGTTCTTTTGTATTCTCTGGTTTTGATAGCCAGTCTTGATACTGTTTGGTGGAAAAGAAACATAAACCTTATAAACATGGATCAGATCGACCAGGCTGCCCCCCCCACCCCCCCCCACCCCCCACGAATCAAGTCGTCAATGGCATGTTATGGGTAGAAAGAATTTCGACGACTATAGTCGTCAGTGGCAGGTTAAGCGTTTAACTTAAAAAATGGTAGTTATTGTTACATAACTACGGTAGCTGATCTCTTTTTATTTGGAAGAAAGATGCGTTGTTTTTTCTTTTCTTACTCTCGTCTCATATATCTTTTTCAAGAGCTCGTCATTTCTTACACTGTCCGTCTGTCTTCATTTTCTTTTCAGCCGAGTTTTTTTGTTTCTTGTGCGCGTGGCTTTTTTTTTTTTCTCTCTCTCTCTCTCTCTCTCTCTCTCTCTCTTCTTCCTCAAATCATTTTATCTCTTCGTTGTTGTTGTTTAAGTTCTGTCTTGCTGTACGTTGAGTTTTGTTTGTGTTCATTGTTTATGTCTTGAAGTTTAAACCCTCTGTTAAATTTGCTTTGGGTCCTATTCTAAGCTCAAATGTGGCCAGGGTATCAAACATTCTGAAATTATGCACATGCGAAATAATTGCTATTTCTGCTACAAGATCCTTAGAGTACTAACACACCTTAAGCTGAACTAACTCAGTGACGTAACATATCTTGTTACATAAAAAAAAAAAGTGACGGGAATGGTTCACCGTGGTGCAAGTTTGGCCATTTGTTTGCCCAACGCTACAGCCTGAATCACAGTTTCCAAAATTACAAAACTAATTTTCTCAATTATCAACTAATCGAACCCAATCGCTTTTCCATCGAACTATTGCGCTTATTCAAATTTCAGGCAATTAAAAAAAAACTTGTAAAAATGTACAAAACTGATGCCTTTTTGTCCTCCCTATGACAAGCCTCTGGCACGGAGAGGTTATACATGTATTTGACACGAGTTCAGTTGGTGTGTAGTTCCCTGGCAGGCAAGAGTTGTGAAGCAAGACTGGATGTCCAGGGAAGTTGTCTAGACCAGAGAGAGGGAGCGGATGAGGTGGGAATACCGGTTTATCCCGGGTAATGCCGGGTACCTCAGCTGGTACAATACAAATTATCCCATCCTTGCTACTTACTCTAGCCACTGTATCATCAATGGTAACTTACCTTGGGTATTGCAGCTCCGTAGGCCGGGTAGATTGTATATCTTGTTGTGTATTCTTTAATACCCTGTAATCTCCCTTCCATGGCTTCATGTGGAGAAACAGAAAAACCTAGTTCGTTCCAAAATTCATGTCCACAGAAAAACTTTATTTTCTCAAAAAAGACTTTACATTCAAATTTGACATTTTGCATGCAGTGTTAGAATTTCAATGACGTTATGAATCCGAAAAATGAAATTTGCAGCTTTTATAGTTTTCTCAAAGCGGTGAATTCCTTTGATCTTTTCGGCTTTTTTTCTTTCAGATAACAGCAGATTGAAGAGCATTTACTGTAATGACATTTTGACTGCATTATCGCGCTGGTTTGTCAGTGGCGTAGCAAACAGGTGTATCAGGGGGGCCATGAACCGCCTAGGGTCATAGCCTAATAGTAATACAACTGTTTATGGGATTGATTCAACAGGTGGAGCGAGGTTGATTTGGCATGTCAATATAAAGTTGTGCCGTATGTTTAGATAGTATGTTTGATTAATTGTCTAGCTCTGAATCCGACGATTCCAGAGGATTGATAATAATATTTGGTTGGATGAAATTAAGTCCGTCGTTTTGCCAATATTCTTCTTCCAAACGTATTGTATGGTCTTCGCATTTGGGGAAAAATTCTCTGTCAATTTCTTTAATAGCTGCGCAGGCAATTTTTTTGACGTCTGACATCTTGAACGTTGTATTTTCCATAGCGACCTTCCCTTTGACTTTAGCCCACACGAGTTCAATGGGGTTGAGATGTGAATGGTAAGGAGGCAATCGCAGGCTTGTGTGTCCAAATTGATGGATAATCTTGTCGACCTCGAATATTATGGGCTTCTTATCTTTTCGCACAAGATAAAGCAACTCTGGTATAAGATGCGTTGAGCTGAAAGGAATATTTTCCTTCATCAGCCATGCCTTGACATCGTCTTTCTTGCTACTGGATGTTGGAGTTTTATCATCGTCTGACTTGATGTTGTGGTATGCTGCGTTGTCCATAACCAAACATGAAGGTCTGTCCAGTGAAGGAAGAAGAGAATGTTCCAACCAGTTTTTAAAAATTGTTTCATTCATTTCTGCACGATAGTCTCGATTATCCGTTGAAATTGAATTATAAACGAGCTCTGAGTTTTGGATGAGCCCCTGATTTCTGCTTCCACCATGCGCTATTATAATTCTATCACCTTTACTGGTAGGAATATTTCTCCTGTGCTTTCCGTCTTTGGATTGCCATTCTTTGTCATATGTATGGTGAGCATTGACCCATGTTTCGTCCAGGTAGACAATATCAAAGCCATGCGTGCGCTTTTCCTTTATTTGACGCAGGTACTTACTCCTCGTTTCCACTAGGTGCGCTCTTTCACAAAGTAAGTTTCTGCCGGATGAAGATTTCTTGAATGCAAAGCCCATGCTTCTAACAATCCTCCACAAATGTGTTTTTGAAATTTGAAATCCATTTTTTTTTCTGAAGATGAGATCTAAGCTTTCTCAAAGTGACAAATTCTTTCCTCTGAAAGATGCTTTCAATTTCTCGCTTTATCACGTCCTTATCAAAATCATCTATCTTCTCCTTTCTTCCTCTTTTCGGCGGGGTGGACGCAGTGTCTGATTCTGGCAACCATCTTTTGAGAGACTTTAGACCAATTCCCAAAGCATGTCGAGTCCTTTTAAATGGGTCATTGATGTCAACATAAAGACAGCCACGTCTTGTTTCTCGTGTGAAATATCGGAACAATTTCAAAGCAATACTTCTAACTGTAGTAAATTTGTACTTCAACGCCATAATAGTGAAATATAGTGTGATTGATAATGAAAAATACGAGTTTCAACGGACTGAATAAAAACGCCACTGAAAGATTCAACTGTTGTGTATATCAATGGTGCGTCAGCGTGACCTCATAAGTTATTGAACGGAAGGCACATTTTTCTTGGTGCACACAGTCTGAACGTAGGGGATTTCATTGTAATTACGAGTGTTTTGGTTCCCGACATTCATGATTTCCGTTCATTTGGAGTGAGTCAGCACAAATTGAGAAAATTTAGTAGTGTAAACTATCTAATATTCTACTCAGTGTGTTGCTGTAGTATTTTATATAGGGTTAAGAGACAAATTTTAAAACTACTGGTCTTTTAGGGGTGCAAAAAATATTGTTTAACGTCATGGATATCCTAAACCTGCATACAAATTTTTACTTTAGTCAAACAGACAGTTTAAAAGATATAAGACAATTGCCATGGTCATGAATTTTGGAACGAACTATAACACAATGTTTACTATTTTCACTATCTCGTTTCCATGATTAAGAATTTGTTATCTAATTCGCCACCTCAGTTCTTGTTTGTTCTGTCTGCACTGTCCAGAGAACAGGAGATGTTTCAGTATGAAGAAGAAGTATAAAAAATGCACACTTTGACACTTGTTTAAAATGAGTTGTGACACTTATCTTTCCGATTTATTCTAACTCCATATCACAATACTAAAGCCACAGACGTTTAGCGTCGAACTTCTCAGTTGTGAAAAAAGTGGATTTGGAACACATAAGAACTACGGTCGCGAATTGTTAACTTTTTTAAAATTTTATTTTTAATCACATTAGATCAGCAACTGTAACTGTTCAATGCTGTGCTGTAGGAACCAATGAAATTGGCAGTCCAGAATTTTACAGTGTTTGGATTTTCCAGGTCAATAAAAGCTTCAAAAATCAACTTTCTGAGACGGCCGTCTCCGGTTCCAGACTTCCGGCAGGGAAAGGTAACTTTCCCGGCAGCAGTTGACAAAAACGCGACCCCAGTTCTTGTATGTTCTAACTCCACATTTTGCACAACTGAGAAATTCCACGTTTAACGTTTGCAGCTTTCGTGTTAGTGGTTGTTGATAATTAGAGGACCGTAGTAATTTACACAGTAAACTATAGATGAACAATGAACACAACTCCATATTTTCTCAATTCGGCTTTGTAATAATTACGCTATGGCGCCCTAACCAAAGCATTATGATAAGGGGTTTGAACAAATCAGAACTGTGAAACAGCTTGATAAGTGCCACAACGCATTTTAAACAAATGTTAAAGTGTGGCATTTGTTATATCTCTTCCTCTTACAGTACTAAAAGATCTTCAGAAAATGGAGGTAGAACAAACAAGAACTGAGGTCGCCAAAACCAAGATGAAAATAAAATGGCAAAGTTTCCGTATAATTCATAGCCGCACTTTTCCCCTGTAATGTTGGGAAAGCTTATATTGTGGTCAGAACAGCAATTGTAGTACACGGTCATTACAATGGTGAATGTCACACGATAAAGCATTGGTGTTTGGAAACTGTAAGTAGTATTTGTGTGGATTATTTAAATGTTTCATTAGACACACGATTTTTACATCATCCAACAAAACAATTTAGTCTGCAGAAACATGACACATGACAATATATTAATAAATGCATTTTTAAAGATTCATTACCATAATTGGATAGGGTATCTATGCCGCCCAGATACACACCCCCCCTCCCCTATATATGCCTTTCAAACGCCAGTGGCACCCCGTCCCTCTACCTCTCCCCTTTGAGAATACATACTTCATGGACGGCCCGATAACGGAAAGGAACAAACTGAAAGAATAAGGAGTAACGTGTACCTTCATCCATTTCAGGTTCACCCTCATCCGAGTCAAAATCTGCAGCATCACCTCTTGCACCCCCCACAGCAATGGACCAGCCTGAATCACCTTCATAAGCAGCACCCGGGGCACAGTCTACAGTGGACAGATGGAGGGAATACAAGCTGTTGAGGGTTCAGTTGACCACAAAAATGATGATCACACTGCATACATGAGTGCTGAAAGGATACTGTTCTGCCATGAGCTTTCAGCTTTATTAGGTGAATGCATTTTTGTTGTTATGGTTGTTGGGTTTAGTGTGTGTGTGTGCGTGCGTGCGCGTGAGTGCGTGGGTACTTGTGTCTGTGCGTATCTCTTCTTCCCCCCTCCCCCCACCATATTTCAACTTTGTATCAGGCACTACGGTGTTTAGTCCTTCCCAGTTTCTCTTTTCATCCCCTCCCAATATCCTTTTCAACAACAACAACAACAACAACAACAACAACAACAACAACAACAACAACAACAACAACAACAACAACAACAACTACAACATCTTTTGTTACCTTCTACTTCATCTGTGTTGTCGTTATCCACCTCTGCTGTCTCTTTTTTCTTTAAAATTGTCCTCCATCGTTTGACTCCTTCTCTCTCTCTCTCCTCCTCTATGGCTAGATGATGGTAGTCCAGGTCTAAGTCTATTCTGTATGGGGGAAGGAAGGAAGGGAGGAAGAAGACGTGAGTCAACATTTGACATGAATGTTCTGTGGGATGACGAGGAGAATGATGTGAAGGAAAACATGAAAGGTTACCAGGCACTAAGGACACTGACCAAGCAAAGAATCCCCCCCCCCCCCCCTCGACCCCAAGAAAAAACAACAACGGCAAATTAAAATATATAAAAGATTAAATGCAAATCAGATTATCGGAAGAAAGAAGAATAAGTATATTATGACGTGGGAAAGAAATACTCAAATATATATTTTTTATTAAATATGCCGATGAGCCAGGAAAAACATCTACCCAAAGCTGCACGCTAGTAAAGGGAAAACTCCAGTGATATACGTCATATACAGCATGTCTCTGGGAAAAAAACAACAGGTACCCGCCCCAAAGAATGTTGTTACCTGTACGTAAGACCCCCCTCTCCCCCCCCCCCAGTTTTTTGCCCTAGGGGTACGTATTTTAAAGTCTTTTGTGACTCCAGAGCTAGAGATCCCTCCCCCACCCCCCGAAATACTTCTAACAACAACGGTTTTCCTTAATTAATTATTCTTTCAGATTTTCTTTTTGTTTTCCTCCCGATTTTTGGTTGAAAGGGTAAAGGGCAGGATTAGGGATTGGATGAGATTTAGTTAAAAAAAATAAACCCAGTTAAAAATGATATTACAACTTGGGTTGAAGATTCGACCATAGGCGGGTTTTGGGCAGTTTTCTTTAGCATGTTTGAAACACTTATGGCCACTTCGCCAGGATTTGATAAAGACTGTTGTTACAAGTACGTACGGTCCCCACGTATTTTTGCGCTAGGGGTACGTATTTTAAAGCCTTTTGTGACTCCAGAACTAGAGGGCTCCCCTAGAAACACTCCTAACAACAGCTTTAATAAATTATTCTTTCAGATTTTCTTTTTGTTTTCCTCCTGGTTTTTTGGTTGAAAGGGTAAGGGGCAGGGTTAGGGATTCGATATGATTTAGGGTTGAGGATAAGAACGGGATTAGGGATAAGTACGTTTACGTTGGCGCCCCTAGCGACCGTACATACAAGTAACAACAGCTACTATGACAAAATAATAATTATGGCTGCTGTTTGGGGACAGTGATGGTTTACACAGTAAGTTATAGCTGAGCAATGAAAGCAACTCAGAATTTTTTCTATTCTACTTTGTGACTAGACTCCGGTTCCCCTCACAACAAGCAATAAATGACACACAAGTACAAGTAGATGTATCACTTCATGCCAGCAGATACAGGCAGATACACAGAGAAAATGTTAATCAGACCCATAAGGGCATACATGTATTACAAACAAGAAGACAGAAAAATGGATACAACCATAGACATGAGACAGATCAGTGAGCAACTTGTCAAACAGTGACAGACTGGTAGATCTAAACAAGCAAAGGAAAGTGCACATGTCTTCAGAAGGAAATTAGTAAACTGAGACACATGCAAAATTTTATTATCATTATCACATCACCATCGTTGACACCAATTACAACAGCAATGACATCATCAACAACAACAACAACAACAACAACAACAACAACAACAACAATAACCAAAAAAAACAACCCAGCGACAACAATAGTAACCACAAAACAACACAACAGCAACAACAGCAACAACAGCAGGAACAACAGCAACAAACACAACAACAACACAAGAGCAACAATAACAACAACAACAACAACAACAACAACAACAGCAGCAACAGCAACAGCAACAACACAACAGCAACAAACACAACAACAACAGCAACAAACACAACAACAACAACAGCAACAAACACAACAACAACAACAGCAACAGCAACAACACAACAGCAACAAACACAACAGCAACAAACACAACAACAACAAACACAACAACAACAACAGCAACAAACACAACAACAACAACAGCAACAGCAACAACACAACAGCAACAAACACAACAGCAACAAACACAACAACAACAAACAACACCAACAACAATAAATACACCTATTATAACCCATCCCTCATAAAAAAAATTAAAGATCCCGTCACTCCGGTGTTTAATATGACATTACTACAAGGACCTAATCACATGACTCACTGTGGTGTGTTGTATCCGCAAAGGACATGAAAGGTGTAAGTACTTACTGACTCCTCCTGTAGATTTTGAGTCTCTCCCTGAGTTCAGTGGACTCGCTCCACTTCACTTTCTTCTTGTTACTTTTTTTACCACTGCCGCCATCCACAACATCCCCACTTGTACCACTGCTGATGTCGGCGATGTGTGCTCTAGATCTTCTCATGACCACACACGAGGCATCCAAATCCTCCTCTTTGCCATCCTCACCTTTATCACCTGTTTTATCCATGGATAACGAAGACTTCTGGGGGAAAAAAAGAACAATACATTGTACAATTTTGAAAAGAACTAAACAGAAAATATATTACACGACCTTTAATTCTTGTTTGTTCCATCTCCATTTCCTGAAAAACTGGAGATCTTTAAGTATGTAGAAGAGGTATAGCAAATGCACACTTTCACACTTGTTTCAAATGTGTTGCGGCACTTACCAAGCTGTTTCACAGTTCCGATTTATTCTAATGCCTTATCATAAGGCGGGGCGGGGGGGGGGGGGGTGCGCGGGGCGGGGGAACACACGTCGGCCAGTGGGGCTTCATTGAGTCAGGTCAGTTTTGTTTTGTCCGGTTTGACTGGGACTTGAGCTTTCCTTGAATGAACTAGCCAGACAGTTTTGTGTGTTTCAGACTCGTCAGTGCGCGGGGTGCCGTCCAACTCCACTGTCAGTGCCGGATCTACTGTGAAACGAATGAAACTTCCGCTCCAGTGCCCTTCAACCTGGAGGGGCCTTGAAGAAACTTTTTTTTATTAACTAGATGTTCCCGGCATTATCCGGGATAAACCTGTGAACCCAGCATTCTATGTCTCTCTCTTTTGGTCTACAAAGCTTCCAGCGGTATGTGGTATTTTGGCATTCAGTATTTTGTCTTAAAGGAGCGTGTTCCAATCACAGTGCTTAACTGTGAGCGACAGTTAGACTGACCCGCCCCCAAGACCGTGGGAGGATGGGAAAGAATCGTATAAAACCCGGGCCTGTCAAGCCCCAAGCACTGCGTCTCTTCCCCCAGTCGAGAGCAGGTGTGTGTGTTATTGAATAAACGAATTTTGTGCCCTACAATACAATAGACTTATATTCTTCTTTCACAGTGTGAGCAGTTTTACCGCCCTGGCACGAACCGAGTGAATGTTGCGGCCTAACCAGTCGCAGTAACAAGAGTGAAACCCACATCAATGGTTCATCTACACCATATCTACACCTACACTTCACCCTAACACCACCATCTTGTTACATTCCCATACTCTACAGTCTTACTACAGATTCCATGTGCACCAAAGCACTACTCACTCATTTCTGATAGGCAAATTGCCCCCACCGAACTGAACGCGTATTAATACATCGTTGCCGGTTCGGTGGGCTTCCTACAGGGAGCCAAAACAAAGATCATTGTAATTTAAATGTTTACAACTTTTTATTTAAAATACCTGAAACTTAATCAACACAATAAAAGCGATTGGATTGGAGTCGTTGACACTTTAGAAAATTAATTTTGTAAATTTTGAAATTGCCATTTAGGCTGTAGAGGTTGAGCAAAAAAAGGGCCAAAGTTACACCACAATGAATCACTCCCGCCACTATTTTTTTTAATAATAAGATAAGTGAATTTTGGATGTTGCCCTTTTCATTGCTTGTGACGACGGGTCCCCGTAACAGTCCAAGCTTCCGGGTCCCGAAACTGTAGGTCTGCCAGTGGTCCATTGTTCACATTTCTCGATAAAACACAGGAGACAAAACTGTCTTGATTCAGTGCGCGACTGGCATATCAGGGAATATGTCCAGCCGTCAGATTTTGGGGCTTGGAAATAGGATGAGTCGCTGGCTACGTAAACTGTTCAAATGCTTCATTTACGGAATTACACGATTAAAAGCCGATCCCCCCAATCGCTGCTCTGCCCGTCACCTTCTACCTTCTCTATATCTGTCTCGGAAAACCGAAATAATTCCCAAAGCAAGCAGCAGGGTAGGCCTATTCCTGTATTCCAATTTTAGCTGCTGGCATGTCGAGTAGTTTAAATCAGCCGGCATGAAGGGTTCACGCAAAAGGTCATGTGCTGGCGGAAAAAAAAAAAAGATCGGGGGAGAGCAACCAGCGACACAAAGCAAATTTTAAAAATTGAAAAACGAAAACCAATAAAAACAAAAATGCAAACTTTGGTGCACCCTCCACGGTATTTGAAACCTACATGCAAAATTTGGTTATTGTAGGTGGCAACAATAAAAAAAAAAAGCCGTTTAAGTTCAGATAAGAAGAATTTGTGAACTATATAAAGATTTTCACAAAGGCAAGAAAGACGCCGAGTTGGGTTTATATGAATTGGATCTTGGTGTGTTTAAGGGAGAGAGACAACTCAAAGGTGTGACGTAACAAAGGTGTGACGTAATACCTTTTTCATTCCTTTGCGAACCTCTGTCATGTCACTCCATTCATATCAACCCAGTGAAACACCTGTTCTAGTACTGAAGAGCTCAGTGGTAAATCTAAAGCCCTTGCCATAACTTGACGTTCAAATTTTGGATTCGAACGAAAAGGCGAAACACACATTCCCGTTATAAGACAGGATAAATTTGGTACAAAAATAAAGTCTATGAATAGTATCCGATTACCAACAGACTACTCATTAACCTGTAATCAGATTTTCTGCAGACGAAGTAATTATATCTACATACAGCTTTGACGACACTCCACAAAGACTGTGAACTCAGACCGTGACCACCCAGCTAACGTCCCTACGTCAATCGCACGTAGATTTGAATAGGATTTGCATAAGGTTGGTAGGATTATCTTAGGGGCGGCTTCCCTACATGAAACCGAGGTTGGCACGATATCGTAACCAGCTGATCTAAGAAGGAACGCTGTCATTTCTAAGCGGAACCTGCTGCTGGTGTCAGTCCTGAGCTTGGGATATCCACTGGGGTTGCTGGCTGGACAACAGTCTGGTGCACTGACTGGTCATGAGACATTCATTCCCCCCCCCCTCTCTCTCTCTCTTTCTCCCCCCTCTCTCTCTCCCCCTCTCTCTTTCCGTCTCTTTGTCTCTCTCTGTCTCTCTATCTCCCCCCCCCCCTCTCTCTGCCACAAATTTAAAAATACCGCTAAATCTGCATGAATGAATGAATGAATGGATGAATGAATGTATGAATGAATGAAAGCATGAATGAATGAATGAATGTGTGAATGAATGAAGGAAAGCATGAATGAATTAATTAATGAATGTGTGAATGAATGAAGGAAAGTATGAATGAATTAATGAATGAATGAGTGAATGAATGAAGGAAAGCATGAATGAATGAATGAAGGAATGAATGAATGTGTGAATGAATGAAGGAAGGCATGAATGATTGAATGATGAATGAATGAAGGAAGGAAGGACAGTATGAATGAATGTATGAATGAATGAATGAATGAATGTATGAGTGAATGAATGAATGAATTACTGAATGAATGAATGAATGAATGAATGAAAGAATGAATGCATGAGTGGATGAATGAATGAAAGAAAGAATGAATGAATGAATGAATGAAAGAAAGAATGAATGAATGAATGAATGAAAGAATGAAAGAATGAATGAATGAATGAAGGAAGGAAGGAAGGGCAGTATGAATGAATGAAAGAGTGAATGAATGTAGGAGTGAATGAATGAATGAAAGAATGAAGGAATGAATGAATGTATGAGTGTATGAATGCAATAAAGGAATGGATGACTGTATGAGTGAATGAATGAATGAATGAATGAATGAATGAATGAATGAATGAATGAATGAATGAATGAATGAATGAATGAATGAATGAATGAATGAATGAAAAGGCCTAACATTTTGTTTTATTATTATTATTGTTTGAACCAACGAAACAAAATTGAATACGAATGGAGAAGTAGCATGTACACCAAACAAAAATACTGGTGATGATGATAACTTACTGTAATAATACCAATATTAATAATAAAATATATATATACCTGAAAATCAACTCTAATTTCTCCCAGCAGTTTTGAAATAATCATGACACCAATGACACAGTCACGAATTGTCACCGACTGTGAACACATCCAATACAGCTTGCTCGGTATCAAACGTATCTCCAGTGAGATATTTATAATCAAAAGAAAGGTAACTTCGTGTTCGCGGGGGGGGGGGGGGGTACAGCTGTGTGAAAAAAAAACAACAAACCCCAAAACAACTGACCTACTGGTAATGTGTTCATATACGAATGGAATCTGTGTGTAATGTGTAGATCTACGTAAGTCCCCAGTTCCACCTCAACCCCTGCGATGATATTAAACTATTCAGTGTGGGCTGGTGTGCTGGCTGTGTGTTTGTTCATGTGTAACCAGAGCTGACATTGATACGCTTATAGATAAAACCCAGACTGTTCCTTCCCGTAGCCAAGGATTTGAAAACTTTTGCACTGGCCTAGGATTTTCTTTTTCCAAAAATTGAAAAAAGAAAATAAATTTGGGGGGGGGGGGTCGATGGTTATCTAAAGCCTGAAATTGGAGGTGGGATTATAAAGTGAAGCTTTTCAGTATACATCTAAGGCTTGAATATTTTGTGACAATTGATGTACAGGCAAGATGAAAATAAAAATAAAAGCTTATAGAATGGAGAAAAAAAAACAACAACAACAGAAAAACTTCTGCGTCTGTGGTGAGTTCTCGTGTGTTATTTGTTGTCTCTCCCTCCACTACCAAGTCTGTGAATTAGAAAGCCTTTTTTTTTACGTGTGACGTTTTCGGGTTAAAATGTTGTTTCTTCCTTGTTTCACTTCTTTCTGTCGTTTTGATTGTGAATCAAACCGACCTATCCTCCGCCATCTGCATACCCCCCTCCCCCCCAATTTCTTTGTTGCTTATTGCATTTTGTACAGTCGCTGTCTATCACATTATTATCTGGTTTGCCCACTGGGTTTACGCTGTTAAAAAACACGGGTTGATGCTCTGCCGGTCTCTCCATGTTTCTTCTGTCCCTTTGGGCCTACTGTCTGTCACTCCCCTCTCTCATACTGAATGTTTCTCTCTGTCTTTGGTCCACCCTACCCAGTCAGCAACCAGATGAGCATCCGTCGTATAGGACTGAAATCAAATTTGCTCATAGGAATGGCATCGTTCCTACGTAGATCCGCTGGTTACAACATCGCATTGACGTCGGTTTTATGCAGAAACGCCCCCCCTCGGCAATCTTATCAGCCCTACGGAAATCCTTTATATATCTACGTCGGATTGACATGGGGATGTTGATAGGGTACACACACGCACTCCACACCTCCTTAAGGTACCACAACGCTGACAAATTCACCTACACCCACTGATATTCCTTGTCGGGAAAAACAGGATTACTGATCAAAGTCAATGATTCAAACACGAGCCTGTCTACCCACGCCGTAGGCTCTCAGCGATAAGTCAAACAGGTTTATCTAACTCCTTTGTGCCCGGTCTTCCATTTTATTGTCTGAGCCATATCACTTGGAGAGAGACAGAGAGAGTTAGAGAGAGAGGGGGGGGGAAGCGAGGGGGAGAGCGACAGGCAGGCAGATAGACAAACAGACGGACAGACTGACACACAGACGCAGGGAGAGAGAGAGAGAGACGAGGAGGGAAGGAGAGAGAGAAAGAGAGAAAAAGAGAAAAGAGAGAAAGGGAGAGAGAGAGACAAAGAGAGACAGAGAGAGTGAGAGGGATAGAGAGGGAGAGAGACAGGGATTGGGAGAGAGAGAGGGGGAGGAGAAAAAGAGAAAAAGAGAGAGAGAGAGAGAGAGGGAGCTGAACCTACATATCGATCATTGAAATGTCCCAGCTATTGTATTTTGGGAGAGAGAGAGAGAGAGAAAGAGAGAGAGAGAGTGAGAAAAAGAAACAGAGAGAGAAAGAGAGTGAGAGAGAGAGAGAGAAAGAGAAAGAGAGAGAAGAGAGAGAGAGAGAAAGAGAGAGAGAGAAAAAGAGAGAGAGAAAGAGAAACAGAGAGAGAAAGAGAGTGAGAGAGAGAGAGTGAGAAAGAGAGAGAGAGAGAGAAAGAGTGAGAGAGAGAGAGAAAGAGAGAGAGAGAGAGAGAGAGAGTGAGAAAGAGAGAGAGACAGAGAGAAAGAGAGTGTGAGAGAGAGAGAGAAAGAGAGAGAAAGAGAGTGAGAGAGAGAGAGTGAGAGAGAGAGAGTGAGAAAGAGAGAGAGACAGAGAGAAAGAGAGTGTGAGAGAGAGAGAGCGGAAGCTACAAATCGATCACTGTAAATATCCCAAAGCTCTGTATTTCGTATACATTTTGTGATTTATCACCAAGATAATAGATTTTTTCCCATTAAGTATTTCAGTTCTTGGATCATCTGACTATTTTTAATTAGATTTGCATGCTTGTGAAACTCTAGACATGGTAGTCGGTGTCAAAGTGTTAAAGTGTTAAGAGGAATGTTCACCTAGACATTGTGACATCGACACTTATGTCGTCCTGACCTCGCGGGGGGGGGGGGGGGGGGGAGGGGACAACGAACTACTCTCGCAACTGCTTTGAAAAGCTAGAGCGGAACGTTTCACTTAGAGATTATGTAGAAGTGGGAAGGAAAAATTCTTTTGGCACCTCTTTATTATGGTCCCAACGGCGCCGAAATAGTTAACGATGTTACTTATAAATTCGCAGTTTCAAACAACAAGCCAAAGTGGGACATACGCCTTAAAATCTGACACCCTCTCCCCTCCCAAAACAACAGCAACAACAAAAAACGCATTCCTATTGGATGTGAAAATTAGATAAATATAGTTTCTCCGACATCCGGTCACAGCGACTTCCCGGTGAAGATAGCCGACACTATCTAAATCAGTTATAATCATGAGCATTCATGGCGTGATCATTGTCGGCTTCCCGAGAATCTGTGTACCGGTGTGACGAATCTCATACAGTGAAAAAGAAGAAACTATTACGACAACTGACGACAGGTCATTTTAACATCCAAACCTTACACTCCAGTTTCCTACTGTTATAATGGCTTAACTGCAATATTGCTGAGGTGATTTCTTAAAAAAAACAACAAAAAACAAACAACAACAACAACAACAAAACGATTCATGACATCATCATCTGAACGCACCAGGTTGGTTACTCCAACACACTACAAACACACAGCACTGCTGAACAATCTGGGTAGTAGTTGCTAAGTTATAGAGGAATCTCAGAGATTGCCAGTTGGAACTATGACATGTAACTATCGGCGGACAGAGTACATAAACCACAGCAAAGAGAATGTTGAAAGATATTGAAAAGGGATCACGTGCATTCTTTCTATCCGGCAAATTCTGCGATCACTTACAGATTACAGACATGTAGATAACACATGAGTGTGTCAAGCATGTAAACAATGATTTACTTTCTAAGTGTTGGGGAGATATATAGACTAGGCCTACAGAGCCGGTGATGATACAATATTGTAAAAAAAAAAAAAAGCCACAGAAAATCAGCGATGTTGCAGCCAGCACGGCCTGAAGAAGGTGATTAAACCGCCACGGTCATTCTACAACTGCCCAAGTCTTTTTTTTATTTTTCTGTCTTTTGAGATGAACTGCTCACCTTAGTCAATGTACGAACTTAATCAAACAATCACATTGCACCTTTCAACAGTTACATTGGTTTGTCGCGTGGATTTTTGGGGTTTTTGAAGGACCACCCACATCCACCCAAAAATTACAATTTTACACTGGCGTTACGGGACCGTAGTTTAATTACAAAGCCAAATAGAGAAAATACTGAGTTTGTTCACTGTTCAGCTATGGCTTTCTGTGTAATATACTACGCTCCCCTAACAACAGCTACCACTCTATTCGAGGCAAACAGTTTTCTTTGATTTTTAAAAAACACCAAAACATGACTTAGGCAGTTGTGGAGTGACCGTAACGATACCGAGAACTTGATTGGTCTGTCCCTTGTCCTTTGTGTTTCATTGTATCTTTTCTGTATTATTGCTTATGCGAGGCTTTGTTACATACAACCTTTTTCTTTTTGCCATATCCTGACTTTGGTGATGATGCAGTACATCTAAATTGATACCAGTCAAAGAACTGAGTAACTGTAGTGACTTATGTGAGTAAAGACACGCTCAACGCCAAGTTCAAAGAAAAAGAAAACCAACTGTATTTCCCAAGGCTCCATGCTGAGAATGAATGAATGAACGAATGAAGAAATGAATGAATGTATGACTGAATGAATGAATGAATGAAAGAAAGAATGAATGAATGAAAGAATGAATGAATGAAAGAAAGAATGAATGAATGAATGAACCAATGAATGAATGAATGAATGAATGAAACAAAAACAAACTACACCAAATCAATTCAAAAAGAATGTGGAACACCAAAGTTTTCCTGTACATTTAAAGTATTCTTCACTGCCTCGGCAGCCACTGAGATTTATAACTTTGTCGTTTGTGAGTTGAATTAGCGTTTGGAGAAATCACGGCCACACGAAAACGGTGACATTGTGCTAGGAAAAAAGCAGCAAGAGCATAGACAGAATATAACAGAATGCTAGAACGGACGGAGAAGCTACCAGAGGCGTCCACCAACACCCGCTAACTTGGCCGTCATTAGCAAAGAAACTACATGAAAATAATGAACATTCAATAAAGATAAACCATCCCATGAGCATTTAAAAAAAACCCACCATCAATACAAAAACCTGAAGCAAGAAGGAGAAGAACAGCTTCACTAATACGAATCTTTCTAATACACAACTCTTACACAACTAATATATTTTTAAATGGTCTTAATATCTATGAAGGTTTTACCCTGCTTTTAGCCTCAGTGGAGCGACGTTGAGTCGCATATAGTAGTGCAGTTGGGGAATCGTCTTCTAGACGTACCAACTATGAAAGAAGAAGAAGAAGAAGAATACATGAATCTGTAACGGTAACAGTCAAAGAGTCAAAGCCGCCTCGCTTGTCTGGCTTCCTTTGACTTACTAGAATTTGAAAATTAAAAAAAAAGCCTAACAGAAATGTGAACAAAAATGTGCAGGCCTAAATAAACACAAATCTCTCCAGGACTATAGAAAACTTACCGGATTTGTCGTGACGGTAACTTTGTATAGCCGGACTGGTGCAGAGACCGTAGCTTTCCTGGTGGACCCAGTCAAGTATGTTCTAAGTACTTTGCGAGCTTTTGTTCACTGTAAACCATCTCTTCTTTAATATTCCGCACAGCTCTGATCAACTCAGTTTGAAATAAATTTCTGTCTGTGTTCAGTACAGGAATTAAAAGTTCATTCCTGTCATAAGTTCATTATTGTTATTTTCATAATGCTGGGAATATATCCACACGCGTGACATGGTTGTTTGACCAGAGAAAACACGTCATGACTCAGTGTGTGAAAAATCAGCCGGAGTTTGCAATCTGCAAGCGGTTGTTCTGCGGCCCGGAAGGGATTTTTCGTTGACACTGGACTTTGACGGAAGGGCATGGGGGGAGACGGAGCCTAGGGTTAAGACTGGCCAACAGTTCGTTTCAAACATTTTCAATAAACAGTTTTATCCAAAGCATTTGTGGCGTGCTAAACTGGGGCATCATAGCCCGTGGAAAATCGGCAGTCTTGACACTGTTTCACACCCAATTAAACATGTCATATTTTGATCTGGAATAGCTTTGCTATAAAATTTATAAGCATTGAATGACGCCGTTTGCTGAAAACTATGGCATACCAGTCAGGTCAATTGAAATTTTGAATCTTATCTCAAATAGTAACGCACTGAATCTTCCTATTAAATGATAATCCCATTCAGAATTACGCTGTAGGCTAAATGAACACATGTATAGTATAGGCTCAGTTATGGGCTTGAGCACAATGGTGACAGATAAAGTCTACAGACATCATGTTCTACCTTTCAGCGGGGTGGAGCACCCGGCAAATGAAGGAGTGTATTTGCCCTGTGGCCCCTTCGCGTGGGATTACCCGGTGATAGAGTTTCCTTCCTTGTACCATGTGACTGTCGTTTTTCCCTCTTCGTCTGCCACTGACGCTGTCATCTAACAGTCATCTTTATAAATGTATCTTTGTGAACTCAAGACATAATGTGCGTGAACTATCACTTGGCATGAAAGAGAGAGAGAGAGAGAGAGAGAGAGAGAGAGAGAGAGAGAGAGAGAAAGAGAGAGAGAGAGAGAGAGAGAGAGAGAGAAAGAGAGAGAGAGAAAGAGAGAGAGAGATAAAGAGAAAGACAGACAGACATACAAACAGACAGATAAGACAAACAAACAGACAGAATGACTGACTGACACGCAGAGGCAGTGACAGAGAGAGAGAAAGGAGGGCTGTAGAGGAGAGAGAGAGACGAGGAGGGATGGAGAGAAAGAGAGTAATAGAGAGAGACAAAAAGAAAGAAAGAGAGAGACAAAGAGAGACAGAGAGAGAGAGAGAGTCAGGAATAGGGAGAGAGAGAAAGAAAGAAAGAGAGAGGAAGAAAGAGAGAGAGAGAGAAAAAGAAAGAAAGAAAGAGAGAGACAGAAAGAATGAAATAAAGAGAGAGAGAGAGAGAGAGAGAGAGAGAGAGAGAGAGAGAGAGAGAGAAAGAGAACGCACCCCATATATCGATCATTGAAAGATTCCAGCCCACTAAACTGATCACGTCATGAACTCGTCTAACAGAACTATTCCACTGTGGCTTTCAAACAGGCTGGCCAGGAAACCTACAGACAAGTTAACCTATTTATATTTACATATATTTACACAAAGATCTGGTTATATTTAGGAGGCTTTGTACTCACAACTGCGCGTCCCTACTTGAGATTGCCATACTTACGTCCTCTGGACTCGCCGCTTTTCTAGTTACTGTAGATCTCTCATTTTTCCTCCTTACTCCTCTGCGCTCCTCGGAACCACAATGGCCTCGCTAGTTTGCTCCAGTATTGAAGGACGAGCAAACAAACAGGCATGTCGATTGAAACGTTAGACTCTCCACAACCCCACGTGGCTTTTTAAGGAAGGAGGTCAGAGGACTACGTCATCAACTTGGGGAAGTCTCTAATCTCGTTTCTTCTACACGTAAAATTTTCATTTTTTTCTTTTCTTCATTTTCCGGAAATTAAAAAAAGGGACCGGGGGGGGGGGGGCGGGTTTGCAGTTTACAGACTGTTTATCTTAAGTAACCACCCCCCCCCCCAAACACACACACAACTATGTCAGCACCAGTCCACTTGTAGTTTCTTGAAATACCTTTCAAATGGAGGCCAACAACCATCTTACGCATGTTTTACTTTCTGAGATAGCACTGAAAAAAGAAATCAGATTTGCCACCATCAAAACTTGAACTACATACTATGGTCTACATATTACTTCGACATTATGCTTTGAGGTCATCTTTTAAGGGTTACATCACTATATAATGTAACCTGTGTATCCAGCCAGTGTCCTTACGTCAATTTGATGTAGAATTATATAGGATTTTGGTAGGTTGGTAGAGTTACCACACAGACTGCTTTCCTACATCAAACCGACAGCGGCGCGATGTCGTAATCAGCGGACCTACATACATAATAAGGATATCATTCATCTAAGCAAACTTGATGTCAGTCCTGCGGGTCGAATTTCCATGGAGCTGCTTGCTGCGTATTTACTCAAATTTGACCGTTCAATATGTTTAAATATCAAGATCATACCAGCCTATGGGACAGAGACAGCCCTGCACATTGCACTCTGGCCCATAACGTTGCATACCAATAGGGAGGTTATTGATCGTGCACAGATAATGTCAACATTCGAGTGTGCTTTCTCGTGTCAAGCCCAATTAGTTTAAAACTTGAGCTGTGAAAGTGTGTACACTGTGTAACGCTGAGGCACACACTTCAAACTTGAACGGTTTGCCAAACCTCGCTGGTCATCAGGGCATCGACAAGACGCTTAACGCCGACAAGTCAGCGTGTAACAGAAACCATAGAACAAACACATTAAAAGTGAGGCTTAAATTCTGAGGTAGAATTGTGTTAAGGAAGCGCATGACTTAAATACAACTAGGCTTAGGTATGATGCATGATACTGGTAATCACTAGGTGTGCAACATCTCGTAGTCAAAGATACAAGTACAATCACTTTTCTTTGAGCGAGAGACGGTAGACAGATGGCGCTGGGAAATAATCACTTGACAAATGACGTCAAACAGGGCACACTGAACAGGAGAGCACTAGATAGAAGACACCGGATAGAAGTCACTAGACAAAAGACATTAGGTAGGAGACATCAGACTGGAGACATTTGGTAGGAGATATCAGAATAAAGACATTGGGCAGGAGACACTACATAGAAGACACCAAACAAGAGACATCACAGGAGATATCGGAATAAAGACATTGGGCAGGAGACACTACATAGAAGACACCAAACAAGAGACATCACAGGAGATATCGGAATAAAGACATTGGGCAGGAGACACTACATAGAAGACACCAAACAAGAGACATCACAGGAGATATCGGAATAAAGACATTGGGCAGGAGACACTACATAGAAGACGCTGGGCAAGAGATATTGGGCAGAAGACATCAGACTAAAGACACTGAGCGGGAGACACTACATAGAAGACACTAGACAAGAGACAATCGGCAGGAGACATCAGGCTACAGACAGTAGGCGTGAGGCTAAATGGGAGACACTGAGCAGAAAACACTAGACAGGAGACATCAGACTAACAACAAACCAATACAAAAGAAATCAGCTTGCATTTTTACAGCGTACTGAATTCGTAAGCTAATTATTTTGAACCAGGGGTGGGTGGGTTGGGGGGGGGGGGCAAAGTGGCCGTTATGGTGCCAAGTCACCGGGTTAAACCTATACTCAATCTGACGGTCAGGGCACGTATCGACTTTTTCGCCTTTCCATGTAGAGGTCGGGATTTGGTTTGACCCAAATTTGGTCGGAATTTTGACCGTTTAGTTGGATGATTTCGTTTCCCTGTGTAGCTGTGGAAAGTTTGAACGTGATAAATCCTGAAACAATTTTGATTACGTATTTTGTCCCCATCGAACCAATTTTTATTTCGTGGAAAAGAAATGGTTTGAGATAAGTTTGCAAAGAAATGCGAAGATTAATTTTATCGTATGTTCTAAAGACAGATCACAATATAGTTTGTTTCAGAGATGGGGGGATGATTTCGAGTTTACTGCTTCATAGCCACTCCTTTTGTTCACCGACATTTTGTATGCAATCAGATATTTACAGTAATATTCCTGTGACACACAATGTCATGTGCAATGCATTTGCTGAACAATGGTTGTGCTCCTAGTCAGGACCAACAAAAGCCAGCCAGACTTCAAAATGCCCTCGCTCGAGAGCACACCAGTGACAATGTATGACACTTAACAAAGGAATCATTGTGTACAGGCTTGTTGTTACTTGTACGTGTGGTGCTCAAGCGTTTTGTACTAGGGAAGCGTACGCATACGTACCTATCCCTAACCCCGTCCTCATCCTCAACCCTAAACCTTATCGAATCCCTAACCCTGCCCCTCCCCCCCCCCCCTTACTCTTTCAACCAAAAAACAGGAGGAAAACAAAAAGAAAATCTGAAAGAATAATTAAATAAGGATGTTGTTAAGAGTATTTCGACAGGAGCTCTCTAGCTCTGGAGTCACAAAAGGCTTTAAAATACGTGTCCCTAGCTAAAAAAAAACACCAAAAACAAACTTGGGGACCGTACGTACCTGTAACAACATTGACATAGGAAACCTTCCTCAAATGGTTGTTACCGGAAACACAACATCCTTTCTTCACCCTGCACAAGACAGCTCAGGATGAGAACACAATCATGAAATACGAAATGTCTTAAAAACGGACACGTATGCACAAACGACCTGCTCAGTGTTGTTTGCAACTCAGTTGAACTCTGTTTCATCAGTGTCTGGTCATTCAGAATGGTCATCAGTCTGGACACATGAGATAACTCAGATAATTACGCATTATAAATTTTGGATGTATCTGAATTGACATTGTATTAATGAATAGTCAAAATGGGTGTACATTTTTTGAGACATTCTATAACCCTATAATGACACACATGATGTATTGCTTTCAAATGACCTTTTTCAATTTTTCTTTTTAAATCGGATAACGCTGAACCAAGCATTGTATAATTATAATCAAGTCTCTAAAATATGGTCTATAAAGCATGCGTCGTGAGCATTCTTATGTACGGCAGTGAGACCTGGTCTCTATAATATGCCCGACAGGAACGGAAACTCAACGCTTTTCATGCGCGTGGCTTCTGACGTATCCTGAACATCACCTGGTAGGACAAAGTCAGTAATGAAATTGTTTTTAGGAGATCTGGAATCCCCAGCCTGTGCACCATCTTGAAACAGAGGTGGACGCGCTGGCTTGGGCACATAGCACGCATGGAGGATGGCAGAATCCTCTACGGAGAGTTAGGAGAGGAAAACGTCCAACAGGCAGACCCCACCTGCGCTACAAGGATGTGTGCAAGAGGGACCTGCACGCCCTGGGCATTGAAGCGATGACATGGGAAGCCGCTGCCCCAGGCAGAACACGGTGGAGGCTGTCAGTGAGGCAAGGTTTCTCACTGTATGAAGAGACGCTCATGCAACAAGCCGAGGTAATGCGGAAGAGAAGAAAGGCTCGCGCCCAAACAGACAGACCAGCGTCATCCTTTGGCTGCACCATCTGTGGAAGGGACTGTCACTCCCGGATAGGCTTGACCAGCCACTCAAGACGCTGCACAAGACTGAAACATACAGACATCCAGAGCCACAAGCCCAGTCTTTCGAGACTGACGGATGCCAACCAACCAACCAACAAAGTTTTAAACTGATTCTCTGTTAAAGAGAAAATTTAATATAACCTTACTGTTTCGATCACTTCAGTTCAGACACATAGAGTTACAAATTGGACAACTTTTTGGTGATACAGTAAGTATGTTGTTTGAAACAGTGATAGAGACGGGTCGTGTCCTTTGGCAGAAACCCAAAAATCTACAACTCCTTATGAGAAAACCAGTTATCTCAGCCAAGAGTTGGTAGTAGTGTACAAGATACTTGCGTACATGAGCTGGCACTGACAAAATGATATCGAGTCACTTTATATCTGAGGTTACCAATTTCTCTGAGAACAAGGGGATTCCCCAACAAAATAAATACAATGTACATTTATTATGTACATTGTATTTATCTGTGGTCTTTGCAGCATTGTAAAGTGATCATTTAAATATTCAAATTCTGTCCTGCACAGTTTTCTACCAAATCTAAGAAAAAAACATACAACGAATGGAAATGAAGTGTTTCAAGAAAGGTTTCCAGGAGTTGAAAAAAAACAACAACAACAGCAGTATAAACCTTCTTCCTTTCAAAATGAAACTATGTTTTCATTCAAATGCAATCTGAGAGCGGGAAAAGAAAGTTACCTGTCTCCGAATTATTAGCCTGTGGGCTACATGCAGTGTATTACAAAATGTCTCCGAAGTTTCATAAGTCCCGACAACCAACTACCCTCGGATACTTTGCAGTGCACAGATCTTTCTTTATGAAGACTTCGCTGCTATGGGTACTTATAACTCGACCATATTAGACATTGCAATAAAATTAAATACCTACAGAATTATCTGATATTATTTTTTGCCACTGATGACACACGTAAGCATTCTGTGTTTTGTGCACAGTGCATGCTGTTGGTCTGACCACCGCTACCATCACCAACAAAAGCCACAACTGATAGTGTAGAGCCATCGACGGTTACATCATTAAAATACTTTTTCCGACATCCAGCAGGTCTCCCGCCCCCCCCCCCCCCCACATACACACCCAACCCCCCACCCTTCCCCAAGTCACTATATACAGTTCTGTCCCTTGACGTGGAGTTGTCGGCCCTGCTGTGCGGACTCACCACTTAACACACACTCGGGAATTCCGCCCGGATAAAAATTCACGTTTTGTTTCCTGATACATCTCACACACTTCACGGTGACAAATGTCACAATTTGTCAGTTGTTCTTTTTTTAATCCTATTGAAATAGGCAATCTATGGCATTAATTATAAGGGGTTTCGTTTGAGTTTCCGGGAAAGAACTCCATCCGCCGCCAGCATTGTGGAAAACAACAGCATCACCAAGAAATGCTCAGATTTATTACCCCAAAGGTTGAAAAATGGGACTCAGTACATTTCCATGCGCCCATTTGTTCATTAATTTATATCTGAATAAGACTTAACCTGACGTTTAAACGCATGAATGATATCAAATATTAGAAAATCTACACACAAAAACAATACCTATCATACCGCCACCCCCAGTAATGATTCATTCTATCTCCACTTTTTATAAAAAATATTGGGACAAGGCCATAATATAGCACAACAAAATGTATTCTGTAATTCCTACGGAGATCATAAAGTTATCTCACCCCTGGCAGCTGATTTTAAAGCGCTAAAAAGATGAACTTGACATTTGTAAAGTTTAACTGCTTGTAAAACTACAAGAGATTTTCTCAAACGGCATTTCTGTGGAGATGGATTATGTAGTGCTGGGGTGACAATGCTGAAATTTGATCTCATCTTGGCCAGGGATCTGTGATGCTCAGTGTCTTTGTGATTTTAAGCAAATATTTTATCAAATCTTTCAAATTAACTTGGATTTGTCTGCCACCTCCCTTGGCCCCTGCCCATAACTCAAATCAGTCACTCACACATACCCACCCGCACACACAACTTTCCAGAACTGCCAGAAATATACGTAACAAGATACTCTATACTCCCTTAAAAATCCATAAACATCATTCCTTCACGATTCTGAATTCTCATCCCTGTGCATATATGACTCATAATAGATCCATTAGGCTAGACAGCCATTTTCAGAGAATTATACATTTCAGTAACTTGCAACCTTTGGCACGACTAACTGACCAAACTATACACTCTTCAGGCCTTAAATTAGGCAGGAAGGTGGCAATTGAGATAAGGAAGATGATGGCTATAATTAAAAGTTGTTTACTTCAAGCACGTATTTAAAAAAAAAAATAACTATGTTTATTGCTATATAACATCTGTATTTTTGCATGTTTGTTTCGTAATATATAGTGTCGTGCATGTCGTAAAAAGTAACCGTATCAAGCGTTCAGTTTGGTGCGTAGTGTTCTGGTGCGCAGGAGTTCTGAAGCAAGACTGTAGTTTATTACTTTTATTATGAGAGAGAGAGAGAGAGAGAAGGGGGGGGGGGACGATGGAGCACATGATTGTTCATTCCGGGCAATGCCCGGTAGGTCATCTAGTATAATTATATTACAAATAGTCATATTTTCCTTCACACCCCCCCCCTCCTCCCCCCCCTCCCCCCCAAAAAAAAATCCACACACACAATCTATGAAAAGATCCACAAATCTTAAAATCAAGAATAAACACAAAAATAAAGTATTGCAGGAAATTTATTTTCTCAAATTTTTCTGTGTAAAAGTGGACCATAAAATCTTCAGCTGGAAGATAAAGACAGAATTTAAAATTCATAATGGAAAATATGCGACATAATAATTTAAAAAGACGTGAAACTTTTGATTTCTCGCCATACATGCAAACGATTTATACATGTATGTGAGTATTATCATAAAAGGCTACATTAATCTAGTCTTGTTGTCCTTAAATCATTCCCAGACAATCAAATCTGCAGGTGCAGTGGGAATTCAGGTTTACAACTGAGTTATGAAACTAAGTTAGAGCCATGGAATTTTATTTCCGTGATGGGCAATCTGGCAAATGATGCCGTTTTTTTTCCGTGCCTGCACAGACCAAATCTATCTAGCTATAGAAGCCAAACAAAAAAAAACCAAAAAACAAACAGTTTGAAAATGATTTTGTGCGTTTTGTGTAGTAAAACCAGTTCTAAAACATGAAAACATTAATGTTAGTATGCAAAAAACGGTAGAAAAAAAGAGAGATGAGATTTACTTCAAACAATGATATGACAACACCAGCATGTACATTTAGTGCAATATTCCTGTAACATCAACATATTATTATACAGGTTTTTAAAAATCAAAATTAAGGACGTTTAAGGACTTTTTTTTTGGATAAAAATTCCAGACTTTTTTAATGACTTTTGAAACCGATGCCATATTGGTCAGGCCCGATTGAAAATCGATAAAGGCTCACATTTAATTTAAAAGCAATCTTCGGAAAATTAGTAAACTTGCCGTATTGCAGCGTTACAAATAAAGTTGTGACGGTCTTATATTTTAAGGACTTTTTCAGGACTTTTTGGTCGAATTCCTAAAAAATTAAGGACTTAAGGTACTTGAAGGACTTTTCTATGACCTGTGTGACACCTGTACGGAATGGTCATTTCTGTAACTCGTCTGAAAACTGTGATGTTGTCACAGAACAATTATGTTACATTCATCCAACAGTGTCAGCTAAAGTAAATATAATCTAGAATCAAGACTGACACAAAAATGAGTACAACCTTCAAAGGAAAGAAAAAATGGCTGACACAGTTTTTAACCAAAAATATTCTGTATAAAATGAAAGTCACATTTCCACCAAAATTCACAGGGACAAGGTGGTCTAGAGGCAAGGTGCTCGCCTCTCATGCCAAGGGTCCCGGGTTCTAAACCCGGGCAGTGCAGGCATGTTGGAAAGTGGATTTTTCTCATATTTTCAAGTTCCTGGTCCTATTGGGGCGTAGGATCGAGTAGTTCTTGGAAATTGGATTTTTCTCATATTTTCAAGTCCCTGGTCCTATTGGGGGGTAGGATCGAGTACCTAGTCTTCTCGGATAAGGACGAAAAAATTCGGAGGGCCCGTGTGCACGTTGCGCACGTTAAAGATACCTTGGCAGTTGGAAATCGTAAAGAGCAGGCCGAAAGGCCGCTGCCCGGGCAAAATTGAAATTAATAGATTAAAATTTATCCATATCATCTCCCCCCCCCCCCCCCCCCACCGCCAGTACAAGAAATAATAAAACAAGTAAAGTGAGGTGTAAATGCCAAGGGCAGCGAACCTCCTAAAATAAAGACCTCAAATCACCAAAATTCACAACAAAAAAAAAAGAAAAAAAAAGTAAGGAACGGGAAATGAAACTGAAAGGAAAATCTTTGTTGTAGAAGGTCTACAATAGCAAAGAAATACCACAATAGATGAAATGTAGGTGTACATGCTAACAGCGGAGTAAAACCTCTCAAAGTAAAGATTTCAAGATTCGGTTATTTGCCACAGTTATCATGAAGCAGAAAACAAACCTTAAAGCCAAAATTATATAAATACAGACTTGAAACAAAAATGTACACAGAAAACACAATAAAAAATAATACTAAATAATAAAATTAATGTAATGAGTAAATTTAATTTGCAAATTTTCTGCTGTTTCAAGAGCACACTTTTTTTTTTGGAGTTTACTTGATCTTTTTTTGTAATCAACAAGCATCAAACAAATCATAACCACTTTGTACCGACTGACAGTAAAAATATTTTGATACAATTGTGTCCCCAAGTGTAAAATGAACATAAACACAAACAGCCTCACAGTAAGAGAACTGGTTTATTTCCATTGATGTCACAGAACTTTTGTACCCCCAGGAAATTTTGAATTTCATTTAATCTTTTATGCAAGTTCCAAGACCACATGTTTTGTTCTTCTAAAAGTTTCAAGCCTTCTTTTGGATTACAGCTAAACTTTACGAGTGAGCATGCTCAGCTGCTGAACACCCCCCCCCCCCCCCAAAAGAAAATAATCATCAAATATTTGCAAGTGAGTGTGCTCAGCTGCCTTTCTCCGATGAGGCAAGAATGTCGTGGAGCTAACATGTAATTTGGTGTGACGTACGAGAAACAAATCAACTGCAAAGATCACAAGCTACCGGCACAATTCTTTCTGGGGCTTTGGGTACAGTTGTTTGGTGATAAACCCATGAGATGCTTTTAGCAATAAACTGTGCGACAAATACATGTAATGGCAATATGGAATGAACGAACAAATTCATGTTTAGATTTGTAATGGCACAGGAAATATCCAATTACGGTGTAGACATATTCTGTATCAGTGAGTATAAGTTGCTGGCGTCGGACCCTGAAGTATTGGAAATCAGTGAACAACTACATTTAGATCAAACTCACAGGACAGCACAGCATGGGAAGTCTAAGGGAAAGGAGAGTGAGATGGGTTTTCTAACAACAATCTCGCGCCACTTCCAGAAAGGTTTTCGATCCACGGGTTTACCAAGGCTGAAAAGTTAAATTCCAGAATAAGATAAGATGTGATAAGATGAGAGACTGAAGCATCAACCAAACTCCGTGATGAGATTATCTGTAAGACTGTACAAGGTACCAGGTGGTAGCAGAGACTTGGCATTTTTGTTTTTTGGAGATAGATTTTCTTACACTATTTTTTTGTTACGATTTTTAAATCCAAGGAGAACTCCGGGCCTTTTCCCACAAAGTTCAATTCCAAAGCTTTTCAACAATTTTCAATTCCAAGGCCATGCAGGAACCCTGAAAAATTCCATGAAAGTCTTTAATCATCAAGGTTTCAGTGAAGCCAAGATCACCAATGACTTTTGAGACCTTTCATACTGTGTATGCTCCAGCAAAGATATAATAATTGTGATAGCATCCTACCATAGCTGAAGACCATAATAATGCTTTCTGGATATTTGAGTTTTGAATTACAAAGAGAGCACGTCGACACCACAAACTGTCTTCTTGTGTGAGGAAAGAGTATGATGACTGACTGGTTTAACAGAATCGAAAGATATGAAAAATGATGCCTCTGGATTTCTGAAATTTGTACACAGAAAACAAAGGGGCTGGGGGAGAGGAAATGGCAGGGAAATACGATATTAATGTACTAGACCTACACTTTCCTGTTCTGATTTCATTCTTTTACAAACACTGACACTAGATATCAACAGAACGATGACAAACACTTATGTTTTTTGTTTTCTAGTTTTCATTCCTTCTGTGAGTGTGTGTACATTATGAGTGTTGTGGAAAGCAGAGAGATACTGATTTTATACAGGAATGTAAGTCCCTGTTTGAAAACTTCTGACCACCACAGAACATTCGACTCCCAGTTTTGGATTTCTTCACCATCATCTGATTCAATAAATGCTGCGAAACAGTAAGACATCTTTGGCCATTTTGAGGCAACACGTCATGCGCGGTACCCAAAGGAATGGAATGTACCAGTATCTAAGAGCACCTACAGATGCGACCACTGCAGTAGAGACTGTCACTCTTATTGAGCTGTTCAGACACAAGTGTCGATGCATCCGAAGAGCAGACAGCCCAAACAGTAAATATGCAAAACTTCACGGTCAGCCCTGACCGACACAGACTTGTAATTCAGCATCTCCCTCCCCCCTTTCCCCCCATAATGCAGTGGTGATATTAATACATTCAAGTCCACATTGAATGCGTCAACAATGGCAGATCTACTATGAAACTAATAAAGCTTCAGCTCCAGAGCGCCTGATCTCCTAGGGGCCATGAAGAAATATTTTATAATAATTGAATTTTGGATGTTGCCCTATTGATGTTGGTTGTGAAGGGGCCACAAAACAGTTCAAGCTTCAGGGTCCCAAACATGTAGGCCTGCCACTGTGAGTCAAACATCATGGACAGACTTCATGCAAACTGTGCGAGGAAGTGCTAACTAATCTCATACACTATCAAATGCTATCCAGACATAATTAGACACATAAATCACAGGAAGGCCGGACTGATAACCTCATGCTTATGCTAAAAATAGCACAAAGGTAAGTAAGGAAAGGCAGAATCATGAGAAATCAGCAAGGAGGACAGGACTAATGAGGCGCCACCGAACCCTCACACCGACATGCACTCTCAAGTTCTCAACTCTCGTATGTCTTGATAGACCTATAGCGCCAGTTTATGATTAATCATGCAAGTGATTCAACAGCTTCTCTGAAGTTGCTATTTATTTTTTCCATGAGGGGAATCCCTCTAATGAGCTCAGCAACTAAAAGTGTACCTCAAGTGTTCAGCAGAATATTATATACTCATTACATTATGCACCAGTAACCTGCAGCTGTTAATGGCAATAATTCGAAGTAACGACTTCTTGATATATGTCAATGAAAGAAAAACTTTATAAAATATCTGTCCCTTTTCCTTCTTATCTGCTTTACTGCAAAGTTTATGTAGGCTCAAAACTGTAATAAACTTTAGTAGATTTCATGGTCAGTTGTCTTCCGAATTGGGGAGGGGGGGGGGGGTTAAAGCTAAAACTTGCATGGTCAGGGGATGGAAACTACTGGCAGAAAAATTGCCCGAACTTTTGATGTCACCAACAATCACAATAATATACAAGTCTGCGACCTAACGGTTTTTCTGTGGTTTTTATGATGTTTAGTCAAAGTCTGTACATGATGTTTAGTCAAAGTCTGTACATGATGTTTAGTCAAAGTCTGTACATGATGTTTAGTCAAAGTCTGTACATGATGTTTAGTCAAAGTCTGTACATGATGTTTAGTCAAAGTCTGTATGTACATGATGTTTAGTCAAAGTCTGTACATGATGTTTAGTCAAAGTCTGTACATGATGTTTAGTCAAAGTCTGTATGTACATGATGTTTAGTCAAAGTCTGTACATGATGTTTAGTCAAAGTCTGTACATGATGTTTAGTCAAAGTCTGTATGTACATGATGTTTAGTCAAAGTCTGTACATGATGTTTAGTCAAAGTCTGTACATGATGTTTAGTCAAAGTCTGTATGTACATGATGTTTAGTCAAAGTCTGTACATGATGTTTAGTCAAAGTCTGTACATGATGTTTAGTCAAAGTCTGTACATGATGTTTAGTCAAAGTCTGTATGTACATGATGTTTAGTCAAAGTCTGTACATAATGTTTAGTCAAAGTCTGTATGTACATGATGTTTAGTCAAAGTCTGTACATGATGTTTAGTCAAAGTCTGTATGTACATGATGTTTAGTCAAAGTCTGTATGTACATGATGTTTAGTCAAAGTCTGTATGTACATGATGTTTAGTCAAAGTCTGTACATGATGTTTAGTCAAAGTCTGTATGTACATGATGTTTAGTCAAAGTCTGTATGTACATGATGTTTAGTCAAAGTCTGTATGTACATGATGTTTAGTCAAAGTCTGTATGTACATGATGTTTAGTCAAAGTCTGTATGTACATGATGTTTAGTCAAAGTCTGTATGTACATGATGTTTAGTCAAAGTCTGTATGTACATGATATGAGACAAAAAAAACAACAACAAAATACAAGAAGAATCCACCCATCATGGTAACTTTTTTTGGGTTTTTTTGTTTCGTTGCTGGTGAAATGTCCAGAAATGACGTTAATAAAATTCTGTAAGAAATCGCAGATAAATTGTATTTTCTGAGACTGTTGATCACTCTGCTACATCTGCCGTGGGCGGGGGACCAGCACAAATGGATATGGAAAACAGAAACATATGGTTCATCTGTGGAAAGGTAATTTTTTTTCTGTGCCACTTTTCATTTTTTTTTTTTCTTCAGCATAAATTCACAAAGTTATGGCTATACACTTCTAGCTTAGTGTATGTATGGCTGACAACAGAGTGATATTGGATCATTGGGCAACGATACTTGACAAAATCAAGTGAGGAGCACTTAACTCCCCTGAACTATGAAGGAAATGGGCAACACTTGGAATATTTGGGAAATCCAATGGCGAGCTCTTGTGTATGCTGAGTTTTGAGAAGTGTCACAGAGAAGGCCCATCATTACGATGACAGTTATTTAGTGCTAGGAAATCTACAACTTATCTACATATGTGAAAGCTGAAGAGATTTGGGACAAAGAGAATCTCATACATGTACCTCAGTGTAAAATGTACATGCAGCATCCGCTAACAACATGTGTTTTGATAAACATTTCTATTTCAAAATGCAGATGTATATTAAGCACACAAGGCTTACCTTATCTGTACTGAGTTCTTCAAACGTCTGTTAATTTATGCGGTTTCCTGGACTTTTTGTATTGCAGTATTTTACTTTACGTGTACGCCACTTTACCTAAATATTTTGTACAACTAGCAGAGCCGTCCTTAGTTTCACTGCTTTCCATTCAACGTTACTTAACCCTCTTGCTGTTATAGGGCGGCTATGTCGGCCATATCATTATAGGCCCATTGCGGATATCGGCCATTTTAGCTGTCAGGACCGACGCATAACCATGGCGACGGTAGCACTGATTTTGATTCGTTAACTGATTTGCACTGCGAGCACTTCAGGCGTTGCGAACCAATCGGCGGCGAGCTAAGGAAAAGTTCACTACAGTAAACAAAGACACGTGTGTCCACTTATGTGGGAGACGTTCTGTCAATTCTTTCACTTCCTTTCTCTTGTTTACACGGATGATAGGGAATCTGACCAGCTTGGGTCCATCCTTTCCACCCCTGACATAACAGTCAACTGCTTTGCAACCAGCAGGCATTTTAACTGCTTAGACATATCTCGAACTTACACTCGTCAGCTGATCCACCCACACTTTTAGGTGTCGGAAGTACAAAACAAAAACACTCTGTGACGTCATTTGCAATGTGCCTGTATGTTCTGGAAGACTGCTGCACTGCGGATATATCGGCCCTACATGGTTCAAGCTAAAACTGCAGCAAGAACCATTATTTCGGATGACATTGTTCCGGCATGTTTTGATCTCATAATTTTATACTGCTTGGCAGTCTTCATTAAGATTATGTGATTAACCCTCGTAGTCTAAAGGAATGACGGGCGTTTGGGCTTGGTAGCAAAAGGGTTAAAACTAGTGGAATAGTTCTTTGTTTCACTGCTTTTTCATTCATTGTTCTTTAAACCTGGTGAAACAGTAATTAATTTCATTCCTATCTCATTCCAAGAACAGTCCTAAATCTCACTACCGTTTCATTCAACAGTCTGTGAAGATTACTGAAAGGTAAAACTTACCTTGTATGTATCACAGAAAAGCTTAAGGAGATTTCTCTCTGCAGCTTTTTCTACATCTTCTATGTGAACCTGGCAAAGAGTAACGAACAGATTTGTTTAAATACAAATTGTGCACTCATAACATTCATTATAATTTACTGACGTCAAAATCTGTTAATACTGAAATGTCCTTATTTTCTTCCGCAGTTTCCTTAGGATCTCTTAGGCCTGCCACACGTAAGGTGTGTAGATACTGATGGAAAATTCAAGCGTTAGAAATGTTTTAATAACTAAAAAAAAAAAGCTACTTAAGTCTTAATATGTGCAGGGCCATTTCATGTTTTTTTACTCAAGCCTCTTGAGGTTTACACGTGCATGCTGCAAAGAAATGGGGTAACTTTCCTATTAATGCCAAAAAAAACAAAGTAAACAACAATAAAAATAAATCCACTCCCTTCTGGCAATTCATTCAAAAAGTTGAATTGGGTGGAATCGCAGATAGTGTCTTGTAAAATGGATGTACATGTACTATCAAACTGAATGCCCCTGAATGCTAGTTGAACGGGCAAGCCAGGCACTAGGGTTAAGATATGATACATGGACTTGCTTGATGCACATATTTTTTCTTTTTAACTTTCACAGACACAAAAAGCTCGTCGTGTTTCAGTCATCCCATCTCATTCATTGTTCTTTTGGTTAATTCTGTACTGTTTTATGACATTTAAGACCCCCGTCTTGAAAGAGACATTTTTTTTTTTTAGACAAATATTATGTACAGTCGTGAGCGATCAAACAGATATTTTAGAATACTTTAAGTTTTTCTTTGTTTTCTGTCATGCACAGCCTGACTGCCATTCCAATGCTGGAGTGGTATGGAAGTAAACAATAGTTCCTAAAGCTGGGTTTCCATGTGCACGGAAACGGAAACGCCAAAGCCCTTCAAATAGTGAAATAGAAAGAATATTTTCATTCGTTCGAGAACGCCGTTTCTATACACACGGAAATACGTTTCGGCTTTACTGTTTGATGGATTTTTGACCATTCCGTTGCCATTTCCGTTCATGGTCAACCCTGACCGACACAGACCTATAAGTCAGCACCCCCCCCCCCCCCCATGATGCAGTGGTGATATTAATACATTCAAGTCCACACTGAATGCGTCAACAATGGCAGATCTACTATGAAACTAATACACATGAAAACACGGCTTAACGGTTATGTTCAGTTCAGGGCTAGGGTCAACACGTAGGTCTGTCACAAATCCCAGACTGGGAGATGTAATAAGTTATGACAGGACAACAATCACGAACGAACACGTTTAACACTTAACAGAACAACCCATCAGACTCACACATTTATTTAAACATAATCATACAGATAATAGCGCAATTACATACATTATATTATTGAAATTAACTGCCGTACAACGGCCTTATTCTCACATGCACTCTTCCTCGGATCCACAACCCGGTAGTTACTTCCTAAAGGCACTTCGGCCTCAGCCTCTCCCCTCAGGGTCTTAATAGCACATTAATAATTCACTGGCACCGCAGTCTCTCAATATCACCTTCCTATTGTCATACACCTCAGCATTCCACTAGCACCTCCGCAGGGCAATAACACATTATCATTTCAATAGCCCATCAACATGGCAATAGTACATTATCAGTTCACTAGCCCATCAACATGGCAATAGTACATTATCACATTCACGCTCATATCTACGTCCCTGTCCGTGGTCTGACTGCCACGACTTTATGTGCCTCCACTGTCCTGCACCGACAGCCTCACTCTTGGCCTATGTGTGGCCCCCGGCCCTATGCTGGCCTATCCCCTGTGCTCATCGAGGTGGCTCTTCGGCCCGTCCCCGACACCTACAAGAATAACATTACATTGGTATAACACCATACCACTTCTATTCACTCCACCTCTCCTTACAACCCATGAAGCGTACACACACTAGTTCACCTTTCACTCACCAAACATCTTACGGTAACACACCTCCATCGGAGTACACACTACTCACTCGCGCTACAAATCCATGAACTCAACTTTCATCTATCGCTCATGGCGCACATTGCTATATCCAATATCAAGGACTTCCACATTCCTCACATATACTTATTTACATCATGGTAATAGACGAATATAATATAATACATCAATCATAATTATCAATCAACGTTCTACCTACCAGTCATCACTGGAAAAACACTCTCATCCGTCTTCCGACTGCTCCCCTTATGTTCGCCCGCTGGGCTCTTACTAGCGTCCGTTCAGTAGGACCTTCTAACTTGCAGTGATAGCAATACAGCGCTTTCGCCTCATTCAGACCCCCCACCACTCACAACATGCACGCTTTAACTTACTTGTCTACGTGCGTTAATTTTACTCTCCTCCTTTCCCCCCGTAATTATTAACTATCGCTCACTCCACTCGTGACAAGGTCATCCATAAACTAACTTATCCTGTCTTCTCTAGTTCATTCCAATTCGACAGGAAAAAATTAGAATATGCAAATACTTGCACTCTGGTCTACAAAACTCAAAATCTCAGCTGTAATAGTTAATTTCTCATCGAGGAGAAAGCCTTGCGCTGAATTTTTTTCCAAACGACCCCATAAAAAATCCGTAAAATATTCCTCTTGACATGTGCGTCGTTGCGCAATTTTTTGTGATAAGACGTCTACATTGGATCACAAAAAAATGGGAAAAAAAAATAACAGCACGTTTATAACCGGAATTAATTAAAATCCTTTTGCCCAGGCATATAGAAATGATTGAGGAATCTATTTATCTCGAAAAAAATAAAGGACCGCGAAGTCCCTACCTACCTATTTTGGCCCTGTCTCGAAAATGCCGAGCGCGACATGTGGACCATTGCCTTAGAGCGCCGCACATATTTATGTCTGCTTCATATTTATTGTGCATTCTATATGCCGGACATGCAGTTGTTTTCTCAAGTTGAGTAAGCACTTTTTAGCGGTATCTACCCTCTGCCTTACGCTGACCTTAGAAGAAATGTTACAGAAGGTCCACCTGAGTTGAATGTTTCCATACACAGGACCTCTTTGTTTATCTCATCAATCACTACACTTAACTTAAGCTCCATTTTTTACATACTGGTGACCCCAGAACTTTCTTAATTCCAAAACCAAATCTGGTTTACTAGAGATTATAGTATATTTGATTAAAAAATAAAATATAGTTTCCTCTTTCATGGGAATTTATAACAAATTTGAGCAAGATACACACACACAAACACACAAACAACAGACACGCTTTGTCGTATGAGAAATATCAATTAGCATTACATTCAACAGTTTCTGTTTGTGATCCTTACCCATTTACTCAATGAAAAACTTGCAGCTTTACTCACGGAGGTTATTCACAAAGGGAAAAAAAAACAACAAAACAAACAACTATCAAAACTTATTTACAGTAATACAAATAGTCAGTCACTCTACAATACAGTTCATTGATACATTCCTAAGCCGCTGCCAGCATTTACAGTAATACAAATAGTCAGTCACTCTACAATACAGTTCATTGATACATTCCTAAGCCGCTGCCAGCATTTACAGTAATACAAATAGTCAGTCACTCTACAATACAGTTCATTGATACATTCCTAAGCCGCTGCCAGCATTTACAGTAATACAAATAGTCAGTCACTCTACAATACAGTTCATTGATACATTCCTAAGCCGCTGCCAGCATTTACAGTAATACAAATAGTCAGTCACTCTACAATACAGTTCATTGATACATTCCTAAGCCGCTGCCAGCATTTACAGTAATACAAATAGTCAGTCACTCTACAATACAGTTCATTGATACATTCCTAAGCCGCTGCCAGCATTTACAGTAATACAAATAGTCAGTCACTCTACAATACAGTTCATTGATACATTCTTAAGCCGCTGCCAGCATTTACAGTAATACAAATAGTCAGTCACTCTACAATACAGTTCATTGATACATTCCTAAGCCGCTGCCAGCATTTACAGTAATACAAATAGTCAGTCACTCTACAATACAGTTCATTGATACATTCCTAAGCCGCTGCCAGCATTTACAGTAATACAAATAGTCAGTCACTCTACAATACAGTTCATTGATACATTCCTAAGCCGCTGCCAGCATTTACAGTAATACAAATAGTCAGTCACTCTACAATACAGTTCACTGATACATTCCTAAGCCGCTGCCAGCATTTACAGTAATACAAATAGTCAGTCACTCTACAATACAGTTCATTGATACATTCCTAAGCCGCTGCCAGCATTTACAGTAATACAAATAGTCAGTCACTCTACAATACAGTTCATTGATACATTCCTAAGCCGCTGCCAGCATTTACAGTAATACAAATAGTCAGTCACTCTACAATACAGTTCATTGATACATTCCTAAGCCGCTGCCAGCATTTATAGTAATACAAATAGTCAGTCACTCTACAATACAGTTCATTGATACATTCCTAAGCCGCTGCCAGCATTTATGTCTGACCATGTCGTAACGTCCTTAAAAAAGTTTTCTCAGGGGAAACAAGATCTAGTTAAATATCTAGGTCTAGCAAAGCAGTGATAATTTCAAATCAGCTGAAGGGGCAGATGATCCAGGGAGACGCACTGTCAGAGATGTTCATGGTGGCTATCTTAGATATCTAATTCTCACTGTCCTGCACAATTTTATACTTCTTCAATCAATTGCTGTTGTAAATACATGAACTAACATGGCCAAAACAAACAAAAACAAAATTCTGCCGTTGCCATGGAAATGTAAAATATTAAATAGAATAAAATTCTTAACAAAAACTGGCTTCGTTTTCTATCTGACACAGATTTGCTGACATTGCAACAAAGAAAGAAGTGCAAGGGTAAAGGTAACTGTTAATTACGTCATGTACACTGCAAAAACTGTCAAATATCAATATGGTAATTCTTAACTTCCACAATATTCAACAGAGGCACTAAACTTCTATGCAACAGGGGACATCATTAAACAATCACCAGAAAGTCTTTGGTTTCTACGGGGATTTTTTCTCTGGACGAATCTTGCACTGAAACAACAGAGCGGAAATATTGCCAAACGGTAGACGTTGCCACCACAGGGTTAAAATTTGGTAAAGTATAAAAATAATGACAGAATCAATTAACTTCCCAAACTAAGAAATCAGGAACACAGTTTAAAGCATCTGCTACAATGTCCAGACATGGCGAATGACTTCTGTAAGACAAGGCATGGTTCCTCCACAAACTCAACAGATATTAAAAAACAAACATATTTCCTGAGCATTGAAAGGCTTGTATTTCTTCTTTTTTTTTCCTGAACAAATTAAACTCGTAACAAACTTTCATGGAAACACAATGAAAAGGTCCTTTTTAAATGAGGATTTAGACTGGTCAGTGGTAGCACAGACATAACAACTGAAATAAATGCCAGAATAGGAAAGGCGGCCACAGCTTTTGGCAAACTCTCAAAAAGGGTGTGGAACAATAGCAAGCTGACCATCAAAACAAAGGTACTCGTGTACCAAACTTGCGTCCTAAGCACCCTGCTGTATGGCTCAGAGACATGGACCACCTACTCCAAACATGAAAGATCCCTCAACTTCTTCCACCTGCGCTGCCTACGCAAAATTCTCAAGATCAAGTGGCAAGACAGGATCTCAAATATCGAAGTTCTGAGCCGAGCCAACATTCCATCAACTCAGGCTCTCCTAGGCAAAAAAAGACTGCGGTGGCTTGGACATCTCCACCGTATGGAAAATGATCGCATCCCCAGACAAATTCTCTACGGGGAACTTGCTACTGGCAACCGACCCAGAGGTAGGCCACATCTGCGATTCAAAGACACTTGCAAGGTCACGATGAAAGCATTCAACATCGACCCCAATGAATGGGAGAACCTTGCAAATGATCGAAGCAGATGGAGACAAAAATTGCGCAGTGGCACGCTCGCAATAGACTTCAAGGCAAAAGAAACATACCTGACAAAACGACAGAGGCGGAATGAAAACACTCGCCAAAGTGAACCCAAAAGACTGACCTGCAATCACTGCCATCGCACTCTCGGGTCAAACATTGGTAGAATAAGCCACGAGAGAAGCTGTCAGTCAAAGTGAAAGTGAATATTCTAGCTGCTAAGACCGTCTGTAAAGACGCTAAAGGCCATATATAGACTGGCCAGATACCTGATCAAAACTGAGGTTAATCAAAGAAATGCAAACTTGTCAATGATGAAAAAAAAAATTCCTGAGCACGTGGTAATTGTACCTGAGGTGAAATAATTATATCATGATAATTTATTACTGATATCATGATGAGAATGACATGGAAAGACAGAAAGTTGTCAGACGGGTGGCTGGGTAGATTCTCCTTCACACAGACAGAATCACAAAAGGCTGTTGTTACAGGTCCGTATGCACTCCATGAGCTTTGCGCTAGGGGCACGTACATATACGTACCTATCCCTAACCCCGTCCTTATCCTCAACCCTAAACCTTATCGAATCCCTAACCCTGCCCCCCCCCCCCACTACCCTTTCAACCAAAAAAACAGGAGGAAAACAAAAAGAAAATCTGAAAGAATAATTAATTACGGCTGTTGTTAGAACTATTTCTGTAGGAGCTCTCTAGCTCTGGAGTCACAAAAGGCTTTAAAATACGTGTCCCTAGCGTAAAAAACTTGGGGGACGTACGTACTTGTAACAAAATTCCTAGGACATTCATAATCAAATGAAATAAGTGAAAGGAGTGTCCACTGGATAGGTAGTCTGTAACCAGAGGGCAGAAATGCTCCACTTTCTATTACTGATACTACCAGTTTAACAACACATCACACCTACTCCATCCCAATACACCTCAGGTTATGTTTGCACGTCCTTTTATATTTTATTTTGACCTGAGGCAAAGACCACTGTCATTAACCACACTGAGGTCCCCCATGATCCAGACTCTCTGAGTTGTTCATACTGCATTCATAGCTGAATTATTTTGCCTCTGTACAGCATTCTGTTGTCTGTGTTATCTGATCAAAATATAACATTTTTCATAGACATGCACAGCCTGAAATTTCTCTGTATTAATGCATTCCACTTTGCCTTGAGTTTGGAGTGACCAACCTGAACTTTCGACATCTTTATTTTTACCTTTCTGCCAAGTTCTGTTGGTCATGCCATCCCGCCACTCACACAGGGGAGACAATTGACAATAATCACATTTCCAGCAATCTTCAATCTCCACTCCAGTAGTTTCCCCTTTCTCCTGGCCACCACTCACACACTGCTGGCTTAACTCCAGTCCTACTATCGCACCGAGTCACCAACTTGAAATAATTTTAAAAAATATTTAAATACCATTTTTTACATTTCTTACGTGAAAAATAGCAGTCTTGGCGAGGTTAAGTGGAATTGGGGGGGGGGGGGGGGAGGCTGTTGTTTGGCATCCCTAGGCGAAAATGAAAGCTACTTTTGTTGTCATTAATTACTTCAGAAAGAATCAAACTAATTACTTGGGCAAAGTAAACAACAACTGAAACAAAATCTTATAAAAGAAAGACTTGTCGGACCTATGGGACCTGTATGTGGTATATTATATACAAATGCATCTTCTATCAATCTGTATTCTCCATTTTTCTCTTGTACATTATAATTATTTTCCAAGCCAGTGATGACGCATGCACAGCTAAACTCGATGTGCAATTTGTGAGGGTTCTGTCATCATTGATATGGCCTGCATAATAATGATCTGCAGGGACGTGTGTCGCGGAGAGGAGACTGCCAACCGTTGATTGTTCTTCTCGCGTTTGACTTCCGTGAACTGGAGTACCAGGGAGGTGTGTGAAAAACTGTAGGAGGGAAGATGGGAGGGAGTGGCTCTGTAAACAAATCGGTGACCAAATCTCATTTTGACCGGTTGACCTTTTTGTTGTCTATAGTTGGTAATTAGGGGTTGGGTGGGGGGGGGGGCAGCTGAGCGCAATTCTGCTACAGTGTTCTCTCCTCCCACCCCCATTTCCACCCCCGGGTATTCTGACATGGGGGACAATCTGCCGTGTTACAACGGGCTTGGCACGCAGACCCTTCCGTTTAGTCGTCTACAGGCCCATTGCCAATGACGCCACAGAGTGTTTTTGTCTGGTACTTCCGACACCTAAAATGGCGGGTGGATCAGCTGACGAGTGTAACTTCGAGATATGTCTAAGCGGTTACAGTGCCTGCTGGTTGCATTGCAGTTGACTGTTATGACAGGGGTGATAAGGATGGATCCAAGCTGGGCAGATTCCCTATCATCCGTGTAAACAAGGGAGAGGAAGTGAAAGAATTGACCGAACGTCTCCCATGTGCGTGAACACACGTGTCATTGTTTATTGTAGTGAACTTTTCTTAGCTCGCCGCCTATTGGTTCGCGACGCCTGAAGTGCTCGCTGTGCAAATCAGCTAACGAATCAAAATCAATGCTACCGTCGCCATGGTTATGCGTGGGCTGGACAGCTAAAATGGCCGATATCAGCAATGGGCCTACATCTATGGACTCTTCCACTATGCTATTGTGATAGGTCAGTTTTTGCTCTAAGATTTTCTCAGGAATTTGTCGTCATGATTCGAAACTAACGTACTGACAACGTCTGTGTTCTCACGCCATTTATCTGCGTGCAACATGCCTTACGACTTTATCCAAAATGACAATTTAAATTTTTTTATTTAAAATAATGTTGATAAAAAAAACAAACAAACTGTCTGGTTATAGACTTTGGTTATTCTGTCTGCTGGATAGTAGTTAGTGGAGATGGCGGAAACCGGTGCAGCTGTTCTAATTTGTCAAACTTTTACACTTCGGTATTGTCAAGTGTGTTCTTCCTCTATCCTATTTACAGGCTTTGCTGTCTTGTGCTAATGATTCATGCAACTGCAGGAAGAGGATTTTTTTTATCTCTTGTCTATTACAGTCATACAACGAACCCTCTTGAGGTACCCAGTCAGATTGTCGCTTGGTGAAAAGGCTTTTTCTATTGGTGGGCCTAAATCATTATTGTGGAACAACATCAGCGTTGACACCAGGAAAAGTGAAAACATCGTCATATTTAAAAATAAGCCCAAAATTGAATTGTTTATGACTGTTTTCTTTGAAACTGAATGATGTCCCTTTCCGGTTTCAGAGTTTTGAGGATGAGAGTAGATCAAGTGTTTGTTAGTGTATGTGGGTGGGAGCATGATGAATTGATTTTATGTTAATCCTGTTTTTAATCTAATTTTAGTTCAGCAGCTTAGAGCACATACTTTTCTGTGGATTTGAGCGCTATGCAAGTTAATTATTACATTACATTACATTACATTACATTACATTACATTACATCACATTACATTACATTACATTACACTACATTGCATTACATTACATTACATTACATTACATTACATTACAGACAGAGAGAATATTACAGACAAATTTATATTCAGGCTGACCAGCAATGTCACGTGATGTCACGCCTCGCGCGATCACATGACTGAGTCCCAGGGGGAAAATTCTCTTTCACAGAGAGTTTAACAGCACATTACGTGGTACACACATATTGCCCATCACTACATAAACATATCACAACTCAATAAACTCATACAACAGGCATACGCGACGTGACATGGTAAGGAACTTCAGCGAAATATTATAAGTGCTCACTTCACCGTTCATATTCGGACAGTCCGTGCGAATCTAACATGATTTCGTGACACCGCTCAATGTTAATGATAAAATATGTGAATTCACTGTTTTATCTGTGAGTCTATCGTCACGGCATTGTGAGGTAAATCAGGTGAGGCCGGTGCTATTAACCATGCCAAACTGCCAGTTTATTGTTTTACAAGTACATAAATTGCTTCGAACTTAAAAGCCCGTTAAGTGGATTTGGGGTCAGTAGTAGAAAGGAAAAGTGACTGGGTTTGGAGTATCCTTATAGATGTTTGCCACTGTTTCGGGTTGTCAAACTCAAGTCCTTACTTGACAGCCGTTTACAGAGCAATCATAGACTCCTCAGCTCCACCAATCATACGGAAGCTCCAGAAGCATGGGAAAAATAAGCAGCCAACAAGAGGGTCCTGCATTGGTACACGGAGGTGATCTCTCCACCTTTATGCTTGAATATGGAAGCGGATGGCTGGTATCGAAAATTTTTTGGGAGGGGGGGGGGGATTTCTGTCAACAATGCCATTAACACTTGTATTCCGAACAGTTGCACACGTGGGGATGAAGGGGTCGAGGGGTCGTGAAGGAGTTCGTTCTAAACAAATCAAACAAACGTCAAAGAAAAAAAAAATTACGTCCTAAAGTTTGGCTATCACTAACGCCACCGGCTATCATGTACAACTGGTGTTGGGCCAAGTCCAAGGAACATTCGGAAATCCGCCAAAAGAGTACCAGTTATTACTGTATGATACTGTAGTGTGTAGTTTTCGTTAGTACTTTCAATGATTCAGTAGTAAAACGCCTGTGGTAAATCTGGCCCACTAAACTGCAAATTGTAAAATGCTCTTACATCAACTCATTCAGATTACCTCACAGTCCTCACCTCTGACTGCTGACTAGCTCTTTGTGGACGGACAGACAAACAACAACAACAACAACAACAACAACCACAAAAACGCATTTACTGTAAAAAAAATATATAAAAAATTAGATTTTCAACATTGACAGTACGCCTTCTTTTTTTTTGGACTGGACACCGGCAATGCAATTCTGCTGGCAGCGGAGTGAGTCAAGTTTGGTCTTTGGACTGTTTGGACACAGTGCGCTATTGCTCTCTTTCCAGTAGCTGATCCAGGACAGTTTTGACGGGCTCGAACTGGTGAGACAGACTGGTTTATACTTCGTCAATGTGCGAGGTCCCGCGTGGGTCCATAGTTCATACCTCAGTGCCAAACCCGAGACAAAACAGTCCTTGCCTCAGTGCCTGGCCAGTCTTAGTCCGGCCTGGTCAGTGAGACATTCTCATCTGTGGCGGTATGAATGAACTGTGCGTAACTGGTTACGCTGTGGTGTACGCCTGGGTGCAAAATGCTCCCCGGTATGCATGAACTTTGCGTAAACGGTACCTAATTATACACTTTCTCCGAGGGTGTCTAAATCAGCTACGCAGTGCGTAAGGAGGTTGGGAAAGCGGCGTCCGCTGGAAAGAAAGAAAGGTAGTAACTGATATTTTATTCTAACACACGACTTCACGGGTCAAGGAAAAAAATTAGATTTTTACTCACCCTCGACCTTTTTGTTTTGTTTAGATGGTAGAACATCCGAATAGCGAGCTAGGGGGAAGGGTCAGGGATGAAGATATCATAGCAGATTTAAGGGATGGACAGGGACAGATTTTACACAAGCCCGCTATTCCGATGCGTAGCCTTTTTGATCGGCGTTGTTTCTCGTGGCATTGATCGGCCGATACACATTTTGTACATGCGCAATGTTAAATTTTGTTACAGCGGTAAGCGGCAATTGAGCTTAGGTAGAGGTAGTTGTAACTTAAGCTCATGCATACCGACTAAATTTGAGTTTGCACCAAGGTGGCCGTACGCACTGCTAAGCCTGCACCATGGTGCAAAACGGGCGGATTTACACCAAGTTCATGCATACGGGCGCTGGTCGAGACACACTGGAATACTGTAGTGTACTGTACTGTACTACAGTATCTCTAAGAATCACAGTTGTAAAAAGGAATTTGTTAGGGGACCATAGCCTAATTACAAAGCTAAATAGAGAAGAACTACTGAGTTGTGTTCACCGTTCAGCTAGAGCTGTCTACAATATATTGAGTCTACATTTTTACCCCTTTTAAAAATAAAACTTTAAGAATAAAGAATCATTGCGAGACAGAAGGAAATCCAGTCACTTTCCCAACAAATGATGAGCGGGCCAGACAGGACAGTTGCAGTGAGAGAAAACTGTTTCTTCAAGCGATTTCACGATGATCGTATTTCCGAATCGGTAAGTGGCGGTGACAAGGACAGGGGAGAGGGGTAGGTGGGCACTCCAGCAAATGGGCTACGTGTTGCCCCCCCCCCCGCCCCCCAGTCCAGGTATTTGTCAAACAGAAGCCACGACTAGCTGGTGCTGAAATATTGTTATGACAATAAACAGGCGTGACTCTCCAGTAAGCTGATAATGTCCCCTGTCCAGGGCGTGCCGCGCACTTGTCAATGTGTCATCACGCCATTGCATTTTTCTTTTAAAACCATCACTCTCACATTAACGACATCACAGAGTGATTGGAAAAAGAACATGCAATCTCTATCGTCATTTGTGTTTATTATTTTTAAACTTCTTATTGAGATAAGACTAGATAGGGATGGATTGGCGGCCGAAGGACATTAGGACGAACAGTCAAATAGACAGACAGATAGATGGAAGAATGACGGATGAATGAGTCGTTGGAAGGATGCAGATGTACGCACATTTTGTGAATATATAATTATTTGTTTAAAAATGGATGTGCAAACGTAGGCCTCTCTGTGTACATGTGCACATGGATGAATGGATGGAGGGCAGGATGGATTTCAGAAATTTGATCAACGGTGTGAAAAAATTGCGTTCTGTGGAGGACGAGACGGAGTCAGGGGACATCCATAACGTAACTGAAACAAAACCTGTACTTGATTTTTATAATTATAATCCTAAATCCATTTTGTGGGAAAAAATATTCATGACTGTAACTGACCCCCCACCCCCACCCCACCCTAACTATGAACGTTTTCATATGCTGGAGGCACCCCCTTGGCACCTTCGCCCCTCCCCCCCCCTTCGGCGGAGTGTATGCACTTTCTAGACCCCTCGCAAGTGTACAGAGGGTACCGAGGTAAATAAAGAGAGGAAATGATTTGAGTGCTCAAATCTTCTTTGATCCAGGCCCGAAACACCGCCAGAGACAACAACAACAACAACAACAATTAAAAAAGAAACAAGACAGAAATCTTCAAAATAATCTGGTTATGTCCGCACAAACTACATTTCATCAATAGAAAAGTAATATCAGCTGATAACTGGTTAAAAGCCCTGAACTTGAAGGCACTTCACTTGTCAATCGGCGGCTTGTCCTTAGATCTACACTGTGCCATCACCAATCACAACCGCAAACATTTCTTGAACCAATCCATATTGACAAAGCCCTGGCAGTTCCCTCCTGTACAAGTCTCTTGGAACTTTGATTGACACCCGTTTGCCACTCGCTCAAGTGCCTGATCAGGTTCTAATTCAGCCGTTAATGTCTACGCTCTGCGCTGATTCCCATACGCCGTTTACTCTACGCCTGCCGGTGCATAAAAGGAGACATTCGCTTCAAAGTCAAGTATAAGTAATCATAGTGTGATATCACTAAGAGGGCAATTCTGCATTTAAGGTATAGAGAGTTCCATTCGTTTCTCGAACTGATTTAGGTAGAGTAATCAATGTAAAGTCATGGGAGTGGGCGGTGCCGAGTGGTCCCGACTAAGAAGCCCAGAAAGACCGAAGATACCCGTAAATCATTCTGGGCGACAGCCAAGAGTTCCTTCATGGGGAAAACGAAGATCTGATTGGCCAACTCTACAAGACAATGCCCCTATCGGCCCCGGCCGCTCATTGGCTGCACGGTGCTTAGCAATAACAATGAACTAATTAGATTAGAATGCCCATGCGGTTAACTGAGGGTTAACAAGCTGGAGCGATGTGAGATTAACTCATTGTGGCTTCTGCATAGTAAGCACGGCTTGTTAAGGAAAAACTACTGTTTTGATAGTGTCGTTATACGTTAGCGTACTGGTGACTTTGGAAGCCAGCGGAGTCACCACTAGTCTGTCTTACCTACATACTACTGGAGGACTAAATTAGAACGTTGTCACTGTTATTATGTCATGCTGCGGTGGAATTTAACCGAAATATATTGGCAAAATTCTAATAGTTTGAGACGTTGCCAGAGATATCTAGAGCAGTGCTTGGGATAGTGAACATTATTTTGTCCTTCTTAGAAAACTTGGACGTATTTTACAGACTGCAGTACTGAGCCATCAACAGGGTTCCGTTACCAGCAGATAAAACAACAACACCTGAATAGTGACCGTGGCAACATTGACAGAGTCTGGTATTATTTGACACATTGACAAATTTAGACATCAGGTGTGAGGTTGAACAGCGGACAAGCACCTACTACAGCTGCAGCACCTACAGCCACAAGAAAACCTGCAGGTCTGCAGGCAGAGACAACAACAACAACAGCATTTTCACACTGCAGATCTGCACGCACGGTAAGAACTTTTAAACTACATTTCACTGACCCAACTATGAAACCACGCAAATGCGAAAGTCCTAACTTCACAGCAGAGGGAATACAGGCTTACTGTTTTCCTTGAAATAAATCTAGATTTGTACCCCCCTTTATTCTGAACACAATTCTATGTATAGAAATAAACATTTGAAGAATTTCACTCCCTTAATTGATAGATAAAATAATAACGATAGTAGTAATACTAAAATTCCGTTCAGGAGTTCAAAGAATATTTCGTCGGGTATCTGAATCTGCCATGTAATGAACTGTTGTATGTCCGTTTTTACCCTTTTGAGAAAATGAGGATTGAAATTTGGTCGGCAAAAGGACTAATACGCACAAAACATGACGTCACAAACACATAGATCTATCTCGAAAAGTTTTTAACCGATTGGAATGACGCTTACATAATGACATTAGAAATGAGAGAACTACTTCCATGACACAAACCTCAAAATCGGCAAAATACCACATACAACATTGTAGTAAATATCGGTACCCCACAAGTTGTCAAGAAAAAGTTGTCATCTTTCTACAGTTGTATGAATACACTTGTGCGATTTCATAGAAGCGCCAGCGATTAGTCACGAGCTGATTCCTATTTAGAGCTGAGCCAGGAGCAGAAATACTTCTTAAACACAGACACTATAATAGTTAATACCAAACGGTGTTATTTGTGAACACGCAAGTCTGTGGAGTTTTCATGTGTATTCGTTTACATCAGGCTTAACTTGTGAGGGCTAACAGAACCAAAAAGTTAACACTACTCCATTACACGGTATTTGAACTTTAGGCTGGAAGAGTTCTGCATGTCCCCTAGCACCCAGTCAATCTCTAACCCTAAACCTATCCCTAATCTTGTCATTGTCCCTAACCTTAAGTCTATCCTTATCCCTAACTCTACCCTCTTACCCTTCCAACCAGTAAACAAAAAGAAAATATTTAAAAAGTCTGAAAACAATTGTAAGACTTCATGTCAGTGGTCGGGATTCAAGGAGCTCGTTCCCTCCAGACAATTGGTGAATGTAGCTCTCTCAATGTCCTTTCAATGGTTAGGGATGGATTTTAATTTATGTTGCCAACACAACTATTGGGCAGTGTGCTTGGAAATGCCGTCATCTTTTCCAAGTTATCTTGTTTTAAAATAACCTGGAATTCACAGATTTCTGGCATACAGTGTGGACAATAGAGGATCGCTGCTGTCCTCCGCAAGTAACCTCAACAAGACATTATAGCCAGATGTGTGCCCTAGTTTACTGGGGTTCCATCCCATGTTACTTCATGTAATAGGCCTGAACAGTTGAGTTATGATATGTGAGTGTGCACGAGAAAACCCACAATAAGTTGGCAACACGATATTTTGAGTTCTGTACATATAAAAAAAGACAAGACATTTCTGATAAATTGAAGTCGGTGACCCTCCTAAAACAAGATTTTGAGAAAACGGCATTTAATCCGAAAAGTGGCAATAGCTCATTGACCAAGTAACATTGGAATGATTGCTAAGAGACCGTAGTCTAATAACTAAGCCGTTATAGAGATCATAGTGAGTAGTGTTCACTGCTCATCTACAGTTTACCCTGTAACATGCCACGTTCCCCTAAACAACAGCCAAGTTAGAAGTTTGTGTCGGACCCATATTTTCACTTCAAAGCCGTTCTTCTCAAAATCAGCTCTGCCGACTAATTGTGGGTTTTCTCATGCACATTCACATATGTTTATGTACTGATGTGTTAGATATGTGCACCATGTATGTGAGTGTGCATGAGAAAACCCTGTATAAGTCGGCAGAGCTGATTTTGAGAAAAACGGCTTTGAAGTGAAAATATGAGTCCGACACAAACCTCCAACTTGGCTGTTGTTTAGGGGACCGTGGCATGTTACAAGGTAAACTGTAGACGAGCAGTGAACACTACTCACTATGATCTCTATAAATGCTTTGTAATTAGACTACGGTCTCCTAACAAGATCCAAAAACTTCCGACTTGGCTGTTGCTAGGGGACCGTGGCATGTTACAGGGTAAACTGTAGACGAACAGTGAACACTACTCACTATGATCTCTATAACTGCTTAGTTATTAGACTACGGTCTCCTAACAGCAATCACTCCAATATTACTTGGTCAATTAGCTATTGCCACTTATAGGATTAAATGCCATTTTCTCAAAATCTTGTTTTAGGGGGGTCACTGACTTCAATTTATCAGAAATGTCTTGTCTTTTATTATATGTACAGAACTGAAAATGTCATGTTGCCGACTTATGCCGGGTTTTCTTATGCACACTCACGTATGTGTTTTTATGTTTCACTGAAGTTCCAGACAATCTTTTAAACATGTTGTTACGACGGTAAAATACAATGAACTTTTTTTTTTGGCTCCCTTCGATAAGTCCAGTGCATTGGGAGACACTGTGTTTGAAACGCGAGCAGTTGAAAAGTTAATTAGATGGGGGGTAGGACGGATAGAAAAAAAGCGATCTGGGGGGGGGGGGGGAAAGAGGTGGGGAGAGGGAGAAAACAGCGATGATCAAAACAAGATTAAGAAATTACGGGTGAGTAAAAATCCAATTTTTGTCCTTGGCCCCTGAAGTCGCGGGTTCTCTACTAGTTCTATAAAATCGTATGATTAAAAAAAGTAGTAGCGGGAGTAATTTATTGTCGTGCAATTTCCCCCCCCCCCCTCCCCCCTTTATTGTTTGCCCAACGGTATAGCCTAAATGACAAAATTATGGAATTAATTTTCTTACGTGTCAACTAAACCAGTCCAATCGCTTTCGTATCGACCGATTGTGTTAATTCAAGTTTCAGGAAGTTTTAAATAAAAAGTTGTAAACATGTAAAATACAATGATCGTTGTTTTGGCTCCCTGCAGTCAGCCCACCGCACCGGAAACGATATAAATATGCGTTCAATTCCGCGTGCGCAGTTTCCCTACCATAAATGAGTGCGTAGTGCTCTGGTACGCATGAAATCTGTAGTAAGATCAAACATACTAGAAACGATAAGATGAGACAGTGTCTTCTTCGCACCACTAAAAGAACCGTGCACACAATTTGCGCTCTGATCGCTGGCGGGACCCATGGCGCATAGTATGAAAAGAATGTTTGATATAATGGTAAATTTATGATACAAAATTGTGTCAGCGCTACGGTGCTACTGCCACTAAAAAGAAATAAAAAATAGCCAGAGTTTTCCCACAACGATTGAAGGTTATAATTCCACAATAAGTGACGTCAATCAAGACCTATACTGGGAGCTGAACAGTGAAGAAAATTCAATATTTTCCATAATTGGCTTTGTAAATCAAAGCACTTTTCATGACTTCCAAGCGTTTCCACTAGGTGGAGGTGCGAAATCTGTGCACGCCAAAAGCACTAGTTGTCTTATCTTATCAGTTCTAGTATCTTTGGTAGACTGTAGAATATTGGGAGCTTTCTAGACCAAAAAGAGAAAGAGAGAGATAGAAAGGCGAGTTCACAGGTTTACCCTGGATAAAGCCGGGTACTTCATCTAGTGATATTAAAAAAAGCGAGTGACCTAGATCTAGTCTTGGCGTGTGCTGTCTATTCTCGTGTGTTGTTGCTAGGGGACCGCGGTCATTTACATAGTATACTACAGCTGAACAACCAACACAGTACAGTATTTTCTCTATTCTTCTTTGGAAGTAGCCCACGGTCCCCGAGTAACAAGCCCGTATGCCTCATGGCCCGGAACGCGGCAGATCTTTCTTGACAAGACACACAACAAACATGCACACAAAAATTGATCCAGTTGCACTTTGGCTGTAAACTGCTGGAAGTGACCGCTCTTTCTAGTGACATGAAACTGTTTTGTTTTGTCTTTTGATCTCAGACAGATCCAAATGACGACAGTGAAAGTTTTACGATTAATTCGTGGCTGGTTTATAAATGCGAGAGAAATGTGACCAATCAAATCATTCCTGGAAAAATGAAATGTAGCAATGTTCTCCTTGGTCGGCACAGTGAAGTCAAACTCTGTTTTCTGAATCTACAACGTACTGTCATAAATTAATATGAGTGGATCTGACGAAAACGGGCCTAAGGTGAAATACCAAATTCCGAAGTAAATCTCTCCAATGCGGGGAAATATTTCTATGGAGACTGAGGTTTGCTCATACATGCAATATAAAGATTGGCCATTTTTCTACCTTTAGTAAAGATATTTGGCTTGAACTCGTCTCAGAAATATTTTGTTTTGATTTTTAAAGAGGCATAACATTTTTATACTTAACTCAGTTTTGTCAGAGCCAACAACAAATATTGAAAAGCACTTCTTCGACACTTGCAAGTGTACCGCCACCGACTCGTGCATTGGAGTCGCAAAGAAACTGAAAGGAATAGCAGAGAAGGCACGAAATTCTCATGATATTGAACAAGGAAATATTCCATAACAATGATCACTCCCCTCTGGCCATTTTTTTTCACTGAAAACCAAAATTTGCAGAATGTTGTTACAAGTACGTACGCCCCCCATGTTTTTGCGGTAAGGTACGTAGTTTAATGCCCAGGTGACCCCAGAGCTAGAGAGCTCGTTCCGAAATACTCAAGTCTTAATTACTTATTATTTCAGATCTTCTCTTTGTTTTCCTCCTGTATTTTGGTTGAAAGGGTAAGGGGCAGGGCTAGGAATTCGGTAAGATTTAGGGTTGAGGATAAGGACGGGGTAAGGGATAGGTACGTATACGTACGTGCCCCTAGTGCAAAACGCTTGTAGTGCGTACGTACGTGTAACAACAGCCAACCTTGTATTTCAATTTTACTGAACATGTTCGGGATCAAATGAGTTTCTTGTTCTCGTTTTCGTACGTTTGAGATTTAGGCTTTAGAACTGTACTCACGAGTCAAGCTAAAGCTCTCACTGGCCGGTGTCGATGATGCCACAACTTGTTGGGTAGTGACGTCAGACATTGACTTTCACTGACATCCTGCCCGCCACTTAACTGTTGGTGTGTTTTTTTTATACAAAACTCAAGATGATGACGTCACCAGCCAAAATCGGCCTGTGACTGCCTACGCTAAATTCTGTGCCTAAATGGCAAGACCCCTCCCCCCCCCCCAACCCCATCTGAATTCACGTGAAAAGTAAGAAGGAACTTAGGGAGAAAACTCGAGTCAAAATGACAAATAGCCAAGTGTTATTTCTTTGATTGGCCTCCTGCCTCCATTATCACAAGAGTTCGCCTTGCAGAGAGAACAATGGAGGCCATATGGTTCCGTTATCTCCCTTGGTATTCACCAGAAAGCTACTGTAGTGGCAGCCCCTCTCCCCGTCCACCTGATCACATTCCTACCTCCAGCACAAGGCAATAAATACATCCAAAAAGAATTGTGGGATTGTTATTTAAAAAACAATACACTGAAATTCCTGCCGCCCCTGGCACGCCTTCTGACTGAAACCGTTATCTTTCAAGCTTCGGTTTGGTTTATCTGTCATAAGGACTCGATTATCGCGGAAGGAAAATATTTTACCGACTATCAGACCACGCTCCCAAATTGTCCGGACTTTTTACAGGTCTGACATTTGCTCTGAACTAATTACTCCCAGGTCTCGCCTCTCTAAACAATGGCTGGATCTCGATGTTAAACAATAGTTCAACAAGCGTCCTAGACCTTGGTCTGTAAACATTAAGATTGTTTATCCAGCTCAGAGCTGGAATGTTGTTCGTCAAAGTCAAACTCTGATTTAAATGGTAGACCAAACATGGCGGGGCAAGGGAAGTTGTCATTCCACTGGAATGTGCTTGCAGGAATTCCCGGGAATTATGGAATGTGTGCACTTCTATAATAGCGGAGACTCTGTATGGAAGAGGTAATCTGACAACAGTTTTTGGGAGGGGGAGAGGGGTGGAAGAATAGGGGAGCTCCGTATCCAAGACAGCATGAGTTGGCTTGTGATGGCGAGGGTCTGAGAGCCGAGTCGAACCAGGTGACGTCAAAGTCTTGGCATGAACAGTTCAACTTTCAGACTTCCATGACTTTTTTTTTTCTTTGAAAGGGCGGTTGGGGGGGGGGGTGTGATGTAACATGCCTGGAATCTGATTTATTTGTCGGTGTCAGTGATTTAAAAAAGGAAGTGTATATCCGTACAACAGCATAGTTTTTAAAAATATGAATCGGCTTAGTAGCAAAACAATCCGACTTCTGCTCGGAGATTGCGTGATCTGTCAGTGCTAATAATATACTTGAGTGTACATCGATCACCAGTGGCTACCCCAACCCCTTTTCGCCTGATTAGTCAATCTGACTACCGCCCATTGATACAAACTGACTAGACCCTCACGCCCCCAGGTCCATCTGACTATTCCATGTGTTGTCACTTTAAATTCGTGAACACCATACCAAGTTTTGTTTCAGCAAACCTTCATCATTCGCGCTTTTGGTAAACATGTTGTACAGATAGGCACTGTCCATATCCATACAACATGTTGTACGGATATACACTTCCTTTGCTAATTGATTCACAGGAAGTTCAGATCTAAGTCAAAACCGGTGCAAAACAGTGCGCGCTACTAGCCTGAAGATTTGTTAGATTTGCAATGAAAATTTATCCGCACTGTGAAGACAAGAAACTTGAATTTATTTTCTCCGTCCTCAGTTACCAGTCTGCAGGTCAAGGATGGTGGACCTCGCCAAAAGGTTACAGTCACATTTTAATGGCGGTCGACAGTTTCCTTTCATGCTGGCAGAAACTCCGACTAGACCAGGGATGGTCCAGGGATGGTCACCTGTGACCGCTCGGTATTCTGCCTCATCCATCGAAATTTGTCCACACCCACAATTCCTGGCACAGCCGCAGCAGCAACATCTCCCACCTCTTCATCATTATTACCATCATCCAAGCCAGCTACATCACCTACAGCAAAACGACAGTAACAACCACATTTACGGCATTGTACCCTCCACGCAAAATGCCCAAGTTCCAGACATGACAATGAACACGCCACGAGCTGTCGCCATCTGTCACAAAACTGCCCCAGTGCCATGCTCTAGACCTGCTCCTCATGAACGATCTACCAAACACCAGGAAATCGGAAACCATTTGGTCACTTCTAAGTGGAATCTTGGCCAAAAGCAATGTCGATCTTTGAACAATTCCGAAAGAACTGAATACGACACGAGTACAAAAGACAACGATCAGGTATCTACGCCGGGGACATCGGTTATTCTTCATGACAAATTCGGTACAGAACTGACAGGTGAGAGTGGCTAACTAGACACAATGTAAACACCGAGAAATATTCTGTTTCCACGAACTTAAACAAAATTTACTATGAAAGGCACACTTGTATTTGGAAAGCTTTACGCTATATCATACATAGATCCATCTGGACTATAAAGCAAACAGTGTAAACAGTAGCGAGTTTATCGTCTTCTATGCAAATCACAATAAACCCACGAGTGTTGACATTAGAATGAGGAACTTCGATAGAGCTGACATTTTCGGGACTAGAACATGAGGAAGAACGACTTTCGCTCAATATCTCATTTGTGTGTGTGTATGTATGTGTGGACAACTTGTATGATGCAGATGTAGTCTAGGACTTGTCCAATCATTTTTATGTCTAGGAGTTGCCCCTGGAGTACGAAAAACATACCTGATTTTTTTTTCGGGGGGTGGGGGGGGGTATGGGGAGCATACGGACGTTTTTTAGTTGTGTTCACGAATATTAAGAAATTATTTTTATTTATCATTTTTAAGCAAATCAAATCTGTTGGATTGTATGAAAAATCATGTTTCTAATGAAACTGTCAAAAAGTCCAATCAAAATGTCAGTTCAAGGCTTAGATCACCAAGGTTTTATCACTGGCCATCGCCATTTTAAATGCACGTAAGTCGTAGTGCCCCTAGCCTAGGAATACGTGCACTTCGCGACTTTACGTCTTCTTTGTTCTATCTCCATTGTCTTAAAATTGGAGATTTTTAGCATGTAGAAGAGCCTAGAGGTATATAACATTCACATTTTGACACTCGTTTAAGGATGCTTTGTGGCACTTGTCAAGTTGTCTCAATGTTGCGATTTATTCAAAATCCTTAGAATGAAAACCGCAAACGTTTAATGTCGAATTTCTCAGTTGTGCAAAAACTTGGGGGTGTTACAAACAAGAACTAAGGTCTCGATGTGGAAGGGGGCCGGGAGAGCCAGAACTGAGCGTGCGTACTCTATGGATGGCCCTCTGAATTTGTTACCCACAGCCCCAAGAGCCGGCGGGTGCCGCAGTCCCAAGATTGGTCCCCAGGGGAAGAAGGCACGCTTTGATTTCGCCAACCTGCCGCGCTCTGTCAGTCAGGAGAACGAGGGAAAAGCCCAGAGCACAGAGAGGCACGTGGAGATAGTCAGCCATGTACTGTCACAACTTCACTCCTCAAGGTAACTCAACTTCCCTTGTAATCATTGTGATAACTAGCCAGCATTCCTACATCATTCCTACCTAGATTTGTATCGGATTCCCGTAAGGCTCGTAGGATTACCGCAGGGGACAGACTGCGTACATCAGACTGACGGCGGTGCGACATCTACAGCTGATCTACAGTAAGAACGATAACTATCATTCCTATGAACAAACCTGAGGTCATGCGTATGTAGTAGGATTGACGTAGGGCTGCCGTCTGGACATACTTCTCCACTCAACTGATCTACATCCACCTGTCTCTAATTAACCCCTTCCCCCACTGACCCCCACCCCTAACCACCCACCCAACCCACCCATCAAAAGTCACCACCACCACCAATACCTAAAAGACACTGTGATGTGTCAGCTTCTTTGACACAATAAAATACGGTGGTCATCAGTCAACTTTTTATTCAACATGCAGAAGGAAAGAATAAACAATAATAAATAAATGCATAAATAAATCAGTAGACAAGTAAATACGTAAAGAAAGAGAGAAAGAAAGAAAGAAATGTGTAGAGTGTATTTTCACGACAAAGCGCGAAGGGTTAGGTTTACGCTTAGTGACAATAATAATGCTGACAATAATAATCATAAAAATAATAGCAATAATAATAATAGAAAAAGGTGTGTCCATTTTCACTGTATTGTATTAGTGACACGTCGTGTCCAAATAGATACATAAATAAATTTATATGTAAATGAATTACTAGATAAAAATATACACGAATAAGTGAATAAATTTATTCCCTTATTCATTTCATTAAAAAGAAAGAAATACTAAATAAACATATACATAAATAGACAGATAAATTGATAAATACAGTTACATACATGAAAAAATAAACAAATATGTAATTAAATAAATAGATAAATGTCTACATGAATAAATAAATAAATAAATAAAAAAATATCTCCATGAATAAATAAGTATATGAAGCAAGAACCGCGATTAGCTCGGGAGTCGTGGCAAATTGTGACATCTTGGCTCCTTCAGACGAAAAATGAGAAAAATTTACATATACAATAATGTGATACCGGCCCATACTCGTGACGTAACCTGCAGAATTGTTGTTGGATTTCATTATCTTTTATTTCCTTTTGTTAAATCCACGTCTCATGTGCATGGGGTCAGCCCCACTTTCTGCTCTACCACTCTCCTACTGCACTGGGGATTGATGTGTCACCCAAAGGAAACTCCATAGGTAACCGTCCATGTGGTGATTGGGCAGACAGGAACGATAAGCCAATCAGCGCTCCCCCGGGGGGGGGGGTGTGTGGGGGGGGCAAACTTGGCTTGAAATTTCTGGTGAAGTTGAAACCAACGTAATATTTATTTCATAGTTGAAAATTGTCGACTTTTTACAGGATTTCATGCAGCCCACGTGAGATTTTAGGTTTCTCCGCCTGGTGAACATTTTCATTGAGATCATCTTGGATTTAGTTTGTTATGTTCGAGATAAGGAAAACAAAATAATAGTAATAAACAGAATGAAGCACTGTGGCCGCCATTTTCAAAAGGTTTCTGTATATTTATTTATTTATTCATTTTTGATATTCAAGATAGCAGAAAGTTGCAACATACTTTGAGTTTAGACACCAGTTTTCGTGTGCCGTATCTGATTTTCCACCTAAATCATATTTCCAATTTTTAATTATGTTTTTTTTTTTTTTACCTTATGCAACTTTTCTTTACTTCCAGCATTATCCGACTTTCTCTGACCGATCAGATGATCCCAGGCAGTAAACAGAAAAAGATCGCCAAGCATTCACAGCCAAGGTAATTTCGTCACGTGATCTCACTCACTACACACTAGCTTGTTACACTGGCATCATCCAAAATTGAGATGTATCCCCGCCCCGCCCCCCCCCCCCTTTCCGTGCAAACTGGCTGAGCATGCTTGCAAACATTTTATTTTAGGCGGGGGGGGGGGAGAGGGGGGTCACTGCAGAAAACTATTATGCACTCGCACCGAAGAGCTTCACACTCGTTAAACCAGCCGTCGTGCATTTATCCAAACATCCAGTTTGCCTTTATGTAGACACGACAAAAGTCTGTTTTCTGACTTCACTACCGTATAAATGCGATTCCATACTTGATTTGAAAAGTATGTACTAGTATCGTATTAATCTCCATCCTTCCATCCTCGACGTCTCAATAGACGCTTGCCCCAAACAATATGGCGGAAAGGTGCACACGTATGAGATCAGAGTTCTTACTCCTGTGTGTGCTATACGCTCTTTGACCAGCAGAGATGAGCTGTAATCCAAGAATAAGAACTGAGACTGTCTGGAGAATGAAACGGTATTGGAACTTCTGTCGAAAGAGGAAATAAAAATTCAAAATTTGGTAGGAGCGCAAGTTTTGTGACGTCAATTGAAAGAAACCAAGTGCCGTTGTAGTGATCCTGTCCACGGCATCCGCTCCGCTCCGCTATTTTACGGAAAAGGACGTATGACAAAGTAAAACACGCTTTGCCTCTGTAGCGGTGAGGAGCGGAGCGGAACGGATGCTGTGGACAAGTATACAGAGGCAAAGAGTATTTTACTATTTCATACGTCATTTTCCGTATAACAGCGGAGCGGAGCGGATGATGTGGTCTAGACCATTCAGTCAGTTTTAGACTGGGCAATCAGCTGTTCCGCGGAGCCTTTCCCAGAAAACCTGGTCAAGCTGTGGATCACTTGTTCTATTTGGTTCAGGCAATTTTCGTGCTGTCGTTGACTAAGACCTCTAAGAGTGAAACACTTGCCGAATACGAGTATTTTACTGCATTTTCACTTTTGCTGGACGAGTGGGTAATACATTTACATAACTAGGTGGAATAGATAAGTATTGTAGTGAGTCTTCTAGACATACTCAGGTTTAACGTAGTTTGCTGTTACCTCTCTCTCTCTCTCTCTCTCTCTCTCTCTCTCTCTCTCTCTCTCTCTCTACATATATATAATATTTATCTGAGGGCGAGGTGCCTCTAACCAGGTGGTCATACTAATCTAAAAAGTTTCCTCTAACCAGACGAATATTTCCAGCTGATCAACAAACTCATCCCAGCAGTCAAACTTTCCTCCAGGCAAAGTGCTGAAGACGAAAACCCCGGCTGTGCCGGCGGTTGCCAGGCAACACCCTGGTCGCTAGGCGACACACGCAATGATTGGTCAAAATTACATTAAAAGCCTGGGCACAGGAAACTTTTGGGTTGGGGCCAACAGCACTATGCTGAGGCCCCCGAGAAACAAAAGAACTCATCCGACTTTTGGTTTAGTCTGACCACCTGGTCAGTGGAATCACACAGAAAACACAATTCTGCTCCTTGGGTGAAAAGTGAAAAGAAGAAAGGAGAAAGAAATGTTGGCAGAAGAAGGAATGAAATGAGAAAGGGGGAAAAACACACATACAAAAAAAACGGAGGTTCATGGGAAGAAATACAATGCGTGCGACCTAATTTTACTGATTGACTTTCAGAACAAAGAAACAGTTTATCTGCAAGTTCTGTTCACGTAAATTCACCAAGTCCTACAATTTGCTGATCCACGAGAGAACTCACACAGACGAGCGGCCATTTTCTTGTGAGTGCTGTGGGAAAGCTTTCCGGAGACAAGATCACCTGAGGGATCACAGGTTAGTTCCCTTTGACATACAAAAAATTTCGTGTTCCTCGCGACACAGAATACCGAGACAGTTCAATTCGCCAAATTCCGTCCGTCGACTTGCGCGCGTATCATCCATGTCAACAATGCAACAATTCTCATCATACCCCTTCATAATTGAACGAAAAAGACTGGTATCACAGAGCTCTGTGAGTAGTACTCACCGTGTTTATACGCGCGCAAGTTGTGGACATTACAGTGAAAGAAGGAATGGTCCGTCTCGGTATTCTATGTCTCGGGTGTTATACCGAGTTTCGCCTCTGGTTTAATTTCCATACAGAGAAAATATTAGGCGAACCAAGGTTGTAATGCCTAGTTAGTGCTCAGAAAAGCAAAGCGGGAGAGAAAGAAGGAAGAAAGAGAAATGATCAAGATGGAATCAGAACCCGCGACCTCTGCTACGGCACCCGTCGCCTTGCCAAGAAGAAATCAGATCGCTTAACCGTTCGGCCACTCCGTCTCTCAAAAAAAAAAAAAAGACGATCGTAGGCGAACTATCTCGCGGTGTCTCTTACTGACTTGAGTATTCGTTGGCTGGAGCCAAGCCCACCCGCGTCACCATACACTGCAGTCCCATAGTCGTACAAAGTTAATAACAGATCACAGACTAATAAATTAACCAGACCGGAAACACGAGCTTCGGGCTGTGTGGTTTTTTACGGAATTTCCCGAGCGGCGACCGTATAGCCAACATGGCCGCCGCTCGGGAAATTCCGATTCCAGTTCTATCTCCAGTAGAAATTTCTTTTTATTTGTCAAGATTGGTGGTACATGTATTAATTTCTTGGTGCGGAACCAAACTTCCGCGTTCAGTATGCGCGTCAAAATGGTATCATTCAAAATTTTGGCTATGCTGAAGCGTCGGTCGCTACCGTAAACCTACAATGGCGGATGGTTCATGGCCTTTCGCTGTTTTGTGACGTCACACAATGGGATCACCCAGTCTGGGTATTTTATTAGTCTGTGTAACAGATAGACTGAAAAAGCGCGTTTCATTCTATAAAATGATGATTAAAAAGTGGATTTGACTTAGATCAGCGTACGCGGTCTTTTGCTGTAGCACACCAGGCGGGCGCGATAGTGGACGTGGGTCAGTTATACCGACCGGAAAGGCGTGTGTTCGTGGAGGGAAAGTGGGGGAAGGGGGGGGGGTCAGCGGGCGAAAATTGTGACCGGAGAAGAAAGCCGTGTAGGGCTGCAGGTGTAGGAGGCGGGATACCATGATCCCGTGTAACATCCTACCAGGTAGGCCTCATTCATTTGCACATTAATGAAACTGTCGGGGGGCGAGTGAGATTTTGGAAAGACAGGTCAGCCTTGTTGAGGCGTGAGTTGGAATAATTAACGCTTAAAACTTTTGGTCGGGGATCCGTTTGTGCAGTACAGGCACTCGTTAATTGATGAGATACATCGTTGTAACGAGATTTTGAATCGCCACCCACATTGTTGACTCAAGGACGTCAGCCCATGCCGTTTGCAAATCTTGAAATTTTTAAAACTGAAATTTTATATTAAATCTGCAGATCTACGTTTCTAGTGTGTTGCCTTTTCTGCCTAGTTTATTTAGGTTTTCGTAATTATGTTTTGTATAACTGCATATTATAAATGGGACATGCGGGCTGTATAAGTTTTGCCTTTTTAGTCACTATTATTTCTGTCTTGCACTGATTGACTCCACAGGTATATCCATAGTAAAGAAAAGCCCTACAGATGTAGTGAATGTGGTAAAGGATTCTGTCAAGCGCGCACGCTCACGGTACACAAAGCCATGCATTTACAGGTAGGGCAGAAACACAGCATCTTAAACTTAGACATGGTCATGACTGATGTAACTTTCATTCACATTCTCTGTCTGTCTGTCTGTCTGCCTGTCTGTCTTATCTTGTCTTGTCTGACTGTCTCTTTCTCTTTGTCGCGCTCTCTTCGCTCTGTCGCTTGTCTTGCTCTCTGTCTGTCTGTTTGATTCTCTCCTCTCTCTCTCTCTCGCTCTGTCGTCGATGCCTGTCTTTCCGTCTGTCTGTCAGACTGTCTGTTTGAGTGTGTCTCTCTCTCCCATTCTCAACCCTCCCCCCCTTTCCCACCCCACAATCAACCCACAGTGTCACATCACACACAGCTGAAATCAATCCGGAAATTTTAACTCTTGTGACAACGACAATGATATTTCTCACTTCACAACAGCCACTCGTGTTGAAACACTGACGTCATCCACTTTGAAGCGTGAATAGCATGAATTTGTGTGTGTGTGTTTGTGTTTGTGTGTGTGTTTGTGTGTGCGAAAGCTGGCGATATGTGTGTATATCACTATATTACATGTATATCATATGTTCATGTGAACGAAAAGACCGGTGTCATAGTTGTCATCAAATTGATTTATGTCATAATATAATACACACACATCCGCACACATGCACACTCGCACATACACACACACACACACACACCCGTACACACACATCTACACCACACACATCCACACCCACACAAACATCCCCACCTACATACACACCCACCCGCACACCCACCCACACATCCACACACACACACACACCCGCACACAAACATCCTCACACACTCATATCCACACCCACACACCCGCGCACACACATCCACACACACACATCCACCAGCAAAATAATAATCTTCTCCTGACCATGTAACATTTATAGATGACCACTGTGATCATGAAGAATTAGTGTCAGGTCGCCCATTGATCTATGAACTTGGTTTATCTCACTTCCGACACACAAACTTGTGATGCCACCCCGCCTCCAGGCGCACGGCGGCGGAGTTTGCGCACTCGCAAAGGTTAGATGTAATCCAAAAAGACATTGAAATTCTTAGGAAAACGAAACAATCTGGTCTTGGAACTTCCGGCCTGTGGCGGGGACGCAGTGGTCTAGAGGCAAGGCGCTCGCCTCTCATGCCGAAGGTACCGGGTTCAAATCCCGGCCGGTGCAGGCAGGTTGGAATTTGAGGATTTTCATTATATTTTCCTGTCCCTGATCCTATGGTGGGTAGGATCGAGCTCATAGTCTTCTCGGATAAGGACGAAAAATCCGGAGGGCCCGTGTGCACGTTGCGCGCGTTAAAGATACCTTGGCAGTTGGAAATCGTAAAGAGCAGGTCGAACAAGATCACTGCCCGAACAAAATTCCACAAAACTAATCCCGACCACAACAAGAAAGTAAAAAGAAGAAAAAATGAGGTGTAAATGCCAAGGGCAGCGAAATCTCCTCAAATAAAGACATAAAAAACAGGTAAGAAGAAGTGAAATTCAAACTTTGGTAGGGGCACAAGTTGTGTAACGTCAGGTGGAACAAACTGCATTCAAGTAGCCAGGTTTTTTTGTTTCATTTGTGTTTTTTGTTACGACCATCTTGACCCCAACTAAAGCCATACTCTATTATCTTATTTCAGCAATCCTCGTCCAAATCATCGTCCAGGAGAAACCACGCCTCATCGAATCCACCACCACCATCATCATCATCATCATCTCCGCCGTCCACATCCTTGCCATCATCACCAACGTCAACACAACTCAATAAATGATGTCTGTCAGAGCGAGAGACGTCCATTTGATTTATGGAGACAAGAACTTGGCTGTAGTTTGAGAATTCCCTGCAGGAAAGGAAGCATATGTGTGGGAAGAGATTCATAAACTAGATCTGTCACCTATCCCGTATTTTACTGGAATCTCCTGAATTGATTTTAAGAAAAGAAACCTTGCCACTTTGAGGATAAAGATCAGTCCGTTAAAGTGCAAGACAGTGATGACTGTGCGCACGTTATATATAGTAATATACGTAGAGTAGATAATGTGATCTGTGAAGTTTGTTACAGTGTATTGCTTTGTTACAGTGTATTGCTTTGTTACAGTGTATTGCTTTGTTACAGTGTATTGCTTTGTTACAGTGTATTGCTTTGTTACAGTGTATTGCTTTGTTACAGTGTATTGCTTTGTTACAGTGTATTACTTTGTTACAGTGTATTGCTTTGTTACAGTGTGAAGAAGAGTAAGGGAGAAGAAGAGACGGGGGGTGGGGGGGGGGGGTGGGGGGGGGGTGAGGGGAACGGAAAATCTGGTGCTGGGAGGGGGGGGGGGTGCACAGGTTGAGAGCCCTGGTCTGTCAGACTTTCTCCTGGAATGAATATTAAATTATCATTATCTAAAAGTCTTTGGTTCACTGCCGCCAAAAAACAAACCCAAATGATGTGTGACATCAGAATCTAGTACTGAGATGTTCTGTATTTTATTTTGCACAGAGATAGGACTGTCTAGATTTTAATGGCAGTCTCATGACTACTGACTGCTGAACTCACATCAGGCACGGGTACTCAAGTTTTGACCTCAGTGGTTACCGTAGGTCAGTTGTGCTATTGACAATGATGATGACAATGTCATAGCACAGTACTACATGTATTACGATGGCACAGTCACGGCACATTACACCCGTGGCTCTTGTTTCATCACATGTTTATATCTACAGACCCCCCCCCCCCTACTGCTTTTAACAATACTTTATGACAATCAAATGTGCGTTTTTTATATCACATATTGAATTTCGTGAGTGAGTGTGCCAGTGTGTGCGTGCGTGCGTGCGTGCTCATGTTGTGATTTGTGTGTGTGTGTGTGTGTGTTTTGCTTGTGTGTGCGCGTGTGCGTGTATGTGTTAGGTTTTCACTTGTTGTGTTTACAATCTTCATTATATATCAACGATGACTCAAGTTTTATTCCCACGAGACTGGCTACGGACTGCATTCTTGTGGTCAGAATAAGTGCTATTTCAGTTTGCTTTTCTCAGTTGGTGAAAATGTTACCATTGTTTTGTAATATTTATTTTTTTCCTTTGTAATGCTAGTACGGTAGAACTCACACCGGTTGGAACGGGAACTGTGGTAGATTTTTGGTGTTGTGTTTTGTCAAGAGAGTAATGAAGTTGAGACTGATTGTGAGCATTTTGTCATGATAATTAAACTGAAGGTGAAATACTGCAATGTAATGGTTTGTACCATTGGTTTGTACAGGCATGAGTGATGTGTGGATGTGAGCTGTGGACGTGGTCTGTGATGGTGGCATTCATGGTGTTGATGATGGTGATGGTAGTGGTGCTGATGGTGTTGGTGAGGATGGTGATGACGGTGGTGATGATGATGACGGTGGTGATGGTGATGACGGTGGTGGTGATGATGACGGTGGTGATGGTGATGACGGTGGTGGTGGTGATGATGATGATGGTAATGATGGTGGTGGTGATGGAGGTGATGGTGATGATGATGATGATGGTGTTGGTGTTGATAATGATGGGGGGTGGTGATGAAGATGATGGTGATGTTTGTGTAGTGTACTTCCATGTCTGATAGAGCCACCCGCCTGTATTTCAGCCCAGCCCGAGTTGGAGTTTCTAACAATTATCAGATGGTGATGAAAATGATGATGTTGCCATACATAGCTGTGATAGTTTACTTAACTACAGAGACACTAAACACTTTTTTGGTGTTCAGGATTAACTTACAAAAGATTTTACTCTCTCTATCCGTTATCCCTGGCTATTGTAATAATTAGATCACAAGTTCACAGGGAATTCCCAATTCACTGGTCTAACAACAATGGTATCAGAACAATGTAGGTTTATAGTAGGTGACCCAACGCCAAACATTGTGACTTATGAATTAGATGGACGGTCTTCAGAGTAGTCGGTACCGACCCAAAGACTGGACAGGACTCACCAGACGGTCAGTAAATAACCGAGAGGGAATCGATCAGGTGTTTGGAATGGAAAAACTGGTATTGGTAGGCGTGAGAGTTATGAGAAATATAAATGTATAGATCTAACATGAAATAAAACGGAACATTAATAATTGAAACATACAATATGTGAATTATGAGTATATTACATTTTTATGTCATAAATATATATATATATATATATATTAAATTTGTAAATTAAAAACAAAAAAAATCGTAATTTTAAAGGTCAGCTTTGGGGTTGATCCTGGATGAAGGGCTCTTCATGAAGGGGTCGTTTGTGGACTCCCGATGGAGATGATGTCGACATGAATGGCGACGATAAGAATAATAATAATGACTGTTAAAAGTGTTGATGATTAGACCAAAAGTTACAGTTCGGGGCCATCTATAAAGTACGCACGCTCCAATCTGGCAAGTTCCCCCCCCCCTCCCCCCGTTCTCATCATATGCTTAGTTTCACTCCCTCCCTCCTTTCGTACGAGTACTATGAGGGTGCGACCATTAGAGGGTTGAATGTCCAGATATATCCTTGGTCGCTTGGTGTTTGAAACGTTCATGCATTTAGCATGGGCTACTTGATTATTTCATTAGACACACTAGCCGATCGATGAATCTTACAAATTCTTTGTACCAATCGGTATAAATGTAGGTCAGTTTAATAACGGCACTTGGAGTTCATGCAAACACTGATATAAGTTATTGTTACACCACAATTCTTTGCAGAATATACAGATATGATAACGTTGATTTTCGGCCTGCATTGTGTTAAGTTGTTTTGAGTTTGACTTTCAGCCTAACGGCACATTGGCACGACCACAGGCACTTTGTGCCCCCCAGTACTCTCATTTTATTTTTTTTTTTCTCTTTTTGGGTCAGCTTTCAGCCCTTAGTTGTCTATAGGTAAGATCAGATAAAAGTGAAGTTAAAAATCTAACTGGAAAAGGCCCGTATTAAAAATCTAACGGAGAGATCAACGCTGTAAAGTATGTCTATAAATTTTATAAATATAATAAAAGCCAGTTAAATCAACTTGTAGAGTTCAACCTCTTTCAGAAATGACAAGATGCGCTGCGGGGCCACGTCAGAATGTGGCGGAGAACGAAATTTCCGATCATAGTTTTAGATTTTCCAGGAAGAAAACTTTAACGCGTCTCTTGTTTCACGGCTCAAAAAATTGCAAGTACATGAAACTAAAGACTGGATTTGGTCTCGTGTCCACGTAATTTATTGTAAAAAACCTTGAGGCTGTACACAAACGTTCATAAGGTTTGGTCACGTGTGCACACAGTTCCAGGTGCTAACATGTTCATCCGCGAGGTGCATTAGACATGTAGTAAGGTAACCTGCACTGGTTTTCTTTATATTATCTACACTTTAGTGTGTGTGTGGGGGGGGGGGGTGGAAATGTGAAATAAAACGAAACTTGTCTTAGTTCATTACCAGATTTGAAAAGGGTATGCACCTCAGAACCCCCGTGTCCGTTGTTCGTACCCTGGGGACAACCTCTCTACCCCCCCACCCCCCAACCTCCTTCCAAGAGTAAGTACTTTATGGATGCCCCTCCCCTCCCCCACCCCTACCCTCCCTTCCAGACATTCAACTCTCCACCCAACCAGCCCAGCGGCAGGCAGGTCTCTGGGAATGAATTAATGAGCCGTGTAATAAAGTGTCAGTGTGCTACAATAAAGCACTCAGCATTATCTCCAGCAATTAACAGCTTCTGATAAATCCTCGGGGCAACCAGGACAACACGGGAGGCAACTGTGTATTGTTTTAAGGCCAGGCCAGACAGCCAGACACGGCAGTTAAGATTGTCTCCCCCCCCCCCCCCCCTGGCCGTGGCTGGAAATGCCTTCTGAAGTAGGAGGAGCTGGGGGGGTGGAAGGAAGAGCGGGGGGGGGTGGGGGTTGTTGGTGCTGCTGTTTTCTTTGCACAGACAAGACTGCTGTGTCTAACAGTAAAGAGAATACGTACTGATCAACAGACGAAATATCATAAAAACCACAGAAAAACTGTGGGGTCACAGCAGGACTATAAGCAAAGTCAAAATTGGGCAAAAAGAAAAAGTTGTATATTGCGAAACCCTGCGTGAGAAATAAAACCCAAACGATACAAAGCAAACTAAAGAGAAGACAGAAAATACACAAATTTTCGGCTTTCGCCTTTTTCAAATGAAAAAAAAAACTCGAACAATCACAGATTTCAACAGGAAATGTATAGAATAGAAGCGAAACAGGTGACTTAACTGCGAGTTCTTGCCACACAAGAAATTCTAAACTATAATTATATCGTATGTAAAATGAACAATTATAGAACCAAAACATGGACATAAAATCAAATACAATGAAGTAAGTTTGAAATTGAGTTTTGAGTTTTACCTAGCGTTGGCAGGATAACGGTCACTTGGCACCTTTCACGGTCTAGTTTGGGTATTTTATGTTTAGTATTCAGACCTTCATCAAGTCAAATATCACCAGCAGAATTAAACAATTCCTTATACATATTTTTTATTACATTCGTAAAATTCTCAAAGGTTGTTTTGTAACAAATCAGGGTTAATTCCAATTAGTAAAACTTAAAATTGAAATATTGTGGGAATACTAAATCTCTATCGTACTGGTAGAACATTTGTTATTTGTTTCCTGGCGTCACAAGGCACAGACGCATACATAAAGAATGGGAAAAACAACTTCACCAATTACAGTACTTCCATCTTTGATAGCACTGATTTCTTGACCTAAAAGACTGGTAAGTTGCTAGTTTCACCTTTTTCACATCTCGAGGGCCCACTGGTAAATTATCGTAACTTGACTTTGCTCAGAAATTGAGATATTCGGATGCTTCTCATGATGAACTGTCGTAAATCGACTTTGCTCAGAATTTGAGATATTTGGATGCTTGTAGTGGTGAACTATCGTAACTCGACTTTACTCAGAAATTGAGATATTTGGATGCTTGTAGTGGCTAACTATCGTAACTCGACTTTGCTCAGAATTTGAGATATTTGGATGCTTGTAGTGATGAACTATCGTAACTCGACTTTACTCAGAAATTGAGATATTTGGATGCTTGTAGTGGCTAACTATCGTAACTCGACTTTGCTCAGAAATTGAGATATTTGGATGCTTGTAGTGATGAACTGTCGTAACTTGACTTTGCTCAGAAATTGAGATATTCGGATGCTTGTAGTGGTGAACTATCGTAACTCGACTTTGCTCAGAAATTGAGATATTTGGATGCTTGTAGTGATGAACTATCGTAACTCGACTTTACTCAGAAATTGAGATATTTGGATGCTTGTAGTGGTGAACTATCGTAACTCGACTTTGCTCAGAAATTGAGATATTTGGATGCTTGTAGTGATGAACTATCGTAACTCGACTTTGCTCAGAAATTGAGATATTTGGATGCTTGTAGTGATGAACTATCGTAACTCGACTTTACTCAGAAATTGAGATATTCGGATGCTTCTCATGATGAACTGTCGTAACTTGACTTTGCTCAGAAATTGAGATATTCGGATGCTTGTAGTGATGAACTATCGTAACTTGACTTTGCTCAGAAATTGAGATATTTGGATGCTTGTCGTGATGAACTATTATCAACTCCTTGAGTCAGAAACTGAGATATTGGGATGCTTGTAGCTCTGGACAGACCTCAGGTTGTGTTATAATAATGGTGGTTAAATTCTGAAAACTGGGGGGCTTTAAGAATTTTTCAAACTATGGCAGCCATTAAGTCTGATCAAGAAAGTTATTCAAGTTTGTGCTTCTCCTAAAAAAAAAAATATACAATGTAAAATAACAAAAATATTTTACGATAGTTCATCACGCGGCCCTCGGCATATCTCATCTCATTTCTGCCCCAGTGACTTTTGTAGTGGAAACTAAATTGTTGTGCGTTTTGACGAGCATGTTAGCATGAAAATAATAATGAAGGGCACCATGACCTGGGCGAGATGGAGCTTGGAGAATACACGAAATTTCTGGGGAAAAATTCAAGGCCGAAGACAAAGTTGTACCAGGAAAGAAATCATAACTGGGATCTTTTTTACCCGACTGCACGAATGGGAAATCCCCATTTTTTTTATCGTAGGCGACAAGCATCTGCAGTCAAAAGAAGAACAGATAGTAAACCCACGCTGTTTTGAAATCACAAAAGCCTTTTGAAAATGCATTTGCTTTGCCCATTCCCTTAAACTGAAGCACGTTTCTCCCGGCCACAACATTCTTTATGTTGACCTCATTCTCGAAACCCTGACAGATATTCAGATACATGTTTGAACTCAGGACCAAAGCTCCCACTGTTCAGTGCGCAGCCAAAACATAAAAATGTTGGCCGCACCGTAAAGCACTCTGATCTCTGAACACTTTTGACATCAAACCAGAATGAGACATTGGTGGGCATGCCTGGAGTTTAAGGCACCTGTTAGATTATCCGGGGGAACAGAAAACAATGGGTCATTCATTCTGTTCTGGTCGAGGGGGGGGGGGGCGATGTTAATGGGCTGTTTCTCTTCTCCTGTGATTGAAACGCTCGTGAACTCGTTTACATCCATCGGAATTAAAAATCTGCCAATGTTTTGCGATGTTTGAATTTTTCTCTCGCAACAAGAATTGCTTCATACATTCTATCAAATTACAGTGTTTCCATTCGAGCCGTGGATGACCTGCCGTGACTTGGTGTGTGCAGTGTACAGACTGTATAAGTCTGGAAGAGAACTTTGCAGGAGAGAGAGAGAGAGAGAGAAAGAATGGGAGAGAAACAGACAGACAGACAGAGACAGACAGAGGGAAAGATAGAGAGAGACAGACAGACAGACAGAGAGAGGGAGAAAGAGAGAGAGAGAGAGAGAGAGAGAGAGAGAGAGAGAGAGAGAGAGAACGCACACATATGTCTGCATTCACGACACACACACACACACATTTCAATTTCCATTTTATGATGATAAAAAAAAAGAAAAAAATTATTAGAAGTACAAACTAAAAAGCCCAGACAGAAAGATTGAACAAGTTTCATGATGGTCAAAGCAAATGGGCCAGGCTGGAATATGCCATGTTTTGTCGTAACAGGTCACTTGAAACAACTACATAAATAACATGATACAGGTATATACAGGCAATTCCTTCATGGTGACGTGTTGATTTGTTGACAGCCAATCAATGGTCAGGCCTGGACAAGGTACTGCCCAGCATCTCATGGTTTTAGTTTTAGTGCGGGGTGACAATACAGTTGTGAAATTCCCAGTAGGATAATAATAATAATAATAATAGTTCCTCCATCAGGTATGATGATGACCTTAACAACACCAGAGGAATAAAGAACAGAAATTGTTGAGAATTTCAACACATGGACAATAAAGAGAACTAAAGGACACAGAGGACAGAATGGAAAGACTGTTCTTTCATGACTTATGGCTTCTCATGTGACTGATAAGTCCTATTTTTGCCCTGCAGACCCTTCCGCATAAGTGACAAGAGTGCTCCGTTGGTTCAGTACCACTGGGCCTTTTCTTGCGCCGTTCTCTTTTTTTGATAGCCTGCTGGACTCTGTCAGCTTCCCATGCTTTGCTGCCTCTGGTAAGGGCCGCCCTCCAATTTGCTCGATCAAGCGAGAGCTTTTCCCACTCACTCACATCAATGGCAAAGGCCTTCAGTGATTGCTTGAGAGTGTCTTTGTAACGTCTCTTTGGGGCCCCAACATTCCTCGTTCCATTGGAGAGCTCAGAGAAGAAGATTTGCTTAGGGAGTCTGGAGTCGGGCATTCTGACAACATGTCCTACCCAACGTAGCTGAATTTTTTTCAGGTGGCAGAAGATGCTCAATTCCTTGGCACGATTGAGGACCTCAGTGTCTGGAATTTTATCCTGCCATTTGATCCTTAGGATCTTTCAAAGGCAGGCCAGATGAAAGTGAGTTATTTTTCTGGCATGCGATTGGTACACTGTCCAGGTTTCAGCCCCATAGAGTAGGGTGGGAAGGACCACAGCATTGTACACTTTCAGCTTAGTGTCTGTGCGAATGCCGGCAACATCCCACACTCTCTTTCGAAGCCTGCCAAATGCAGAGCTGGCTTTGCTGATTCTTGAGGGAATTTCAGTATCAACACGAGCCGTGGAAGACAGTGTACTGCCAAGATAGGTGAAGTTCTCCGACACCTTCAGAAGACTGTCATGGACTTTGATATTTGGGGTCACAGGATACTTGTCGTCTGGAGTAGGCTGATGGAGCACTTCCGTCTTCTTTGTGCTTATTGTGAGGCCAAAGTTGTCACAGGCACTAGAGAACTTATCAACACAGTTTTGCATGCTATCCTCATCGTGTGCCAGAAGTGCACAATCATCAGCAAATAGTAGGTCACAGACTTGAGTACTTTTGGTTTTGGTTTTTGCCTGAAGTCTCCTGGGGTTGAATAGACTGCCATCATTTCGGTACTTGATGCTTACCCCTTGAGGAGGAGAGCTAAAGGCTTCTTGTAGCATTGCAGAGAACATGATGCTGAATAGAGTTGGGGCTAAGACACAACCCTGTTTTACCCCATTTGTGACAGCAAAGGGCTCTGAAACACTGCCGTTACTTTTGACTGCAGCTTGCATGCCATCATGAAACTGGCGCACTATTGTGATGAATTCGGGTGGACACCCAAACTTCGCCAAGATTTTCCAGAGGCCTTCACGACACACTGTCAAATGCTTTTGTGAGGTCAACAAATGTGATGTACAGCGCTTTATTTTGTTCCATACATTTTTCCTGAATCTGTCTGGCAGCAAAGATCATATCCGCCGTTCCCCTCTCTTTACGAAAGCCACATTGGCTCTCGAGAAGCAAGTCATTTGACGAGAGGTGATCAAGAAGGCGATTCAGAAGCATTCTTGCCAATATTTTGCCAGCAATTGAAAGTAGAGAGATTCCCCGATGGTTGTCACAGGCTTGGCTGTCCCCTTTGTTTTTGTACAGATGGATGATTGAAGCATCTTTGAAGTCCTGTGGCAGCTTCCCTGCTTTCAACATATGATTGAACAACTCGGTTAGCCTTTCAATAAGCTTTTCTCCACCGAAGGCATACACCTCAGCAGGAATTGAATCCACGCCTGGTGATTTGTTAAAGGACATCTGATTTGTGGCAGTCCGGGTCTCATTTGCTGTGAATGGCTTGGCAAGAGCTGCATTAATAGGAGTCTGAGGGAGGCGGTCAATGGACTCAGTATTTATATTTGATGGCCGATTTAGCACACCTCCGAAATGTTCTGCCCAACGCTGAATTATGGCATTCAATTCAACAATGCGTGTTGAACCATCTGACGCAAGAAGTGGCGTAGTGCCAGAGCGGGATGGTCCAAACACAGCTCGGAGGCTCTCAAAGAACTTTCTAGTGTTGTTTGTGTCGGCATATTTCTGAGTTTCTCTTACTCGCTCTTCTAGCCAGTCATTTTTCATTTTCCTCAGCTTCTTCTGGAGTACACCCTTACATGCACGCAGTGCATCAGCTTTTGCTGTGGAAGAGGGGTCACTGCAGTGAGCTTGGATGAGACTATTTTTTTCTTTGGTGAGCACTTTGATTTCATTATCATTATCATTGAACCAGTCCTGGTGCTTGCGGACAGGAAAACCAACTGTGCTGCTGGCGCAAGAGTGTACAGTCGTATTTAGGTCAGTCCAGCTCTGTTCAATGTTCTCAGGGTCAAAAGTCACGCAATCCAATTTTGAGGAGAGTTCTGATGAGAGCTCGCTCTGTTTCTCAGCTGAGCAGAGTTTTGAAGCATTTAGGCGTTTAGGTGGCGCTTTCCGTTGAGGGCGTCTACTGCGCCTCAATGTTAGTCTGAGCTTGCAAACAATGAGTCTGTGGTCAGTTCCACACTCGACACCACACATCGCCTTTGTTACAAGGACATCCTTTCTGTCAGTCTTCCTCACAATGTTATAGTCTATGAGATGCCAATGCTTTGAGCGGGGATGCATCCATGACGTTCTGTTTCTCACGGGGATACGCGTATAGAATTTATACAGTAACTGAAATCGTTCAAAGAACATTATTTATATTTGCTTTTGAGAATAAATTTGAACCGTTTTCAGTAAAAAAAAACTGAGCTGTGCACTAGCTGTTGCAATACTTAAGCGTCATCCACTGGTATGTTTTATTTCTGTCATGGAAACTGAGATGCAGACCGCCGTGCAGCTCGTAGTTCTGCTCTTGTGGTTATAAATTTACACAGTTATCTTTCGTGTCTCGCTTCTCCCCCCTTTTATCAAGACACAACACAACTGTTTCAAGGCACAGGTAAACAGTCATTTTGTAGGCACAAGGAGAACTCGCCTCAGTCGTGGGTTAGTCTGTCTTTACATCAGTCGGTTTTGAGAAAAGCGCTTGTAAAGCTCCAGAGTTTGACTTTTACCAAATGTTCAAATAACTTTGTAACGCTAGAATTAGTAGAAAGTCTACTCTCACAGAGGCGAGACACCATCACCACTTTGTAGCATGGGACAGAATACACTTTATTACCCCGTATTTAATTGTGACTTTATCTCAGTGTTTATTACAACTCGTCACTGCTCTACGCTAATGGCGTAAGTCATGTCAGACACTTTTGAGATAGTAAGAAAAAAAAAACACTTTCTTTTTCTGCCATTTGGTGACTTCTGCCATTAGATTCTATTGGATTATTAGGCTACCTTTTCCTATTGGCACATTTCTTTTTCCACAATATTATCTGATAGCCCTAATGCTCAGGAATGCAATGCGCGGTCAGTTGTCTTTTGGCGTAAGTCTGATACACGCCATTATCGTACAGCAGTGACGATAATAATAACAGGGAAAATCAGTATTAGGGCAGGGTCTCCTAGCTTAGTGCTCAAACTTTGTCTAAATGTGTCCGGGTGGAATGGAAAATTGTGGGGGATGGGGGGCAGCTAAGGTGGTAAGGGAGAGAGGCGGCATTCCTGACTCGAAGAAACCTGACTTTCTCCGTGAAGTTAGTTCCCCGTGACGCCAGGGCGTGACGCGGTTAACGGTCTGGCCCGATAGACAGGATGGTGTTTTTACGTCCCCTGGCAGCTCTCAAGAGAACAATAGAACGGTTAATTGTTCATCTCAGAAGCGTGACAGCTCCAAGGTGGTTTTTTCCTCACTCGGCCCCTGTCTCCAACTGTTGCTACTATCAAGGCCCAGGCACGCACAACTCGCCAAGCTCTGACGGAAGTCCACGCTACTCCAAGCCGAGCCAGCGACACGGAGAGAAAATATCTGGGATTTGACAGGGACATAACTCTTCTTTAATTAACTACACGGGCAATAACTCTACCGGGCAGAAAATGTCGTTAGGTCAATTACAAATTGCTATGCATGTCCACGGAGCATAAATGGTTGATAGCGACAGCGAGTTGCCAGAGTGTTGTACGGCTGCACTTTCAATGCTAATGAAGGTGCACGAACATAACCAGCCCCCCTCCACTCCCCCCCCCCTCCGCCAGCAGTGATTCGTCTTTGCTGTCGGAAAGTATGGGTGATTGACAAAGAAACTGACATTCTATGTCTCTTTTAAACAAAAATTTAGTAAGCGTGAGTATTTCATTGTAGTGCAACTTGGCCACTTTTTTGTGCTCAGCGCTGCAGCCTGAATAACTGGTTTCAAAAATTATGATATGAATTTTCTTAGATGTCAAGTAATCTAATCCAGTCGCTTTTATATCTAATTATTGCGTTCATTGAAGTTTCAGGTAATCTTTTAAAAATGTAGTTATGACGGTAAAATACAATGAATGTTTTTTTTAAAAATTGGGATGAGTTTGATCAGCCCAGAGCATGGAAGACTGTTGTGTACTGTAGTGTACTGTAATGTACTGTAGTGTACTGTAGTGTAGTGTAGCGTAGTGTAGTGTACTGTAGTGTACTGTAGTGTAGTGTAGCGTACTGTAGTGTACTGTAGTGTAATGTAGCTTAGCTTAGCGTAGTTTACTGTAGTGTGGTGTAGCGTAGCATAGCGTAGTGTAGTGTAGTGTAGTGTAGTGTAGTGTAGTGTAGTGTAGTGTAGTGTAGTGTAGTGTAGTGTAGTGTAGTGTAGTGTAGTGCAGTTGACACGCGTTCATCTTGAACATTAATTAGATAGGGAAGAGGGTGGATAGAAAAGGAGAGATTTGGGAGAGAGGTAGGGAGAGGGGGAGAAAACCAGGCCGATCAAAACAAGAGGAGGAGATTTAAACTAAAGGCCTGTAGTTTACACTGGCAGGTTTTAGGAATAGAAAAAGGGAATGGGGGACTGTGTGGGAAAAACTCTCCTGGCTTTCCGTCTTTTGCTTTCCGATTTCCTCCTTGAATGAATAAAGAAAAGAGAGAGAGAGAGAGAGAGAGAGAGAGAGAGAGAGAGAGAGAGAGAGAGAGAGAGAGAGAGAGAGAGAGCGAGAGAGAGAGAGAGAGAAAGAGGGAAAGACCGAAGAGAAACAAACAGACGAAGAGAAAAGAGAGATGAGGAGGTTTATGTTTGTGTGTATGTGTGTGTGGGGGGGGGGGAAGAGAGAGACATGGAGGAAGAGAACGAGAGAGGGGGAAGAGAGAGGGGTGAGAAAGAGGAAAGAGAGAAGGAGAGGTGGGAAAAAGAGTGAGAGACATGGGAAAGGGGGGGGGGAGAGGGGAAGAAAGAGAGAGAGACATGGGAAAGGGGGCGCGGGGGAGGGGGGGGGGAAATTAAGATAGGATTGCGGAGGAAGGGGGGGGGGGAATTCCTGGAGTGTGACCCCGGAGCTTAAACCGACCAAGCTGAGACTCGCCTAAAGGATACAACCTGGACTTTGGCAAAACGGAGACACGTGACTAGCAAGTTGGTATTCTCCACATCACTCCCGGATGTGCGTTACCCGCGTCCCCTATGTCATAATATACTGGCGTATCAACAGTTTTTGCTATTTACAGGAGAGCTTTTCAAAATTTTGACAAATTTTGTTATATTTAGATCTAGCAAAAACATTTCTGTTTACAACTTCAAAATTATTAAAGATATCGATACATCACTTGGCAGTCACAGCTCTAAACCACCAGTATCATCCATACGCCAGTACTTGAGATGAACGACTACTTGTTACACTCAAAAGGTCAAATTTTAATTCTCCCGGGACCCATACCCTGGCACTTAATGAGAGACATTGTAGCAATTTAGTGGACATCAGATCAACAAATTTAAATTCAAAAACACTGGTGACCATTCTGGAGTGGGAGGGCCCTGCATGCAATGCGCACCAATTTGTCAATATAAAGTAAAAAATTGGCAAAAAGAAAAAGTTATATGTAGCAAAGCCTCGCCTAAGAAATAATACTCAAACGATACAATGAAACGCAAACTAAAAAGGAAGACAGAAAATGGCCGATATTATCTGCAACAGTCCTCATCAAGGGAAAAGCGAGAAAAAACAACAACAGAAAAAAAAAAAGAAAATTGAACAGACAAAACAATCGAACAATAAAAAAAACTAGAATATGAAATATGGGATCTAAGTGGAATGTTAAATGAATGCGTCTACTTAGCTGCCAGTTCTTGCCTGTATTGAAGCAGAGAAGTAGACCTGCCAATGTGTGGAGGCGCGGAGTCACTTGTCTGGTTAGATACCATGATGAAGGCGCAAAATGGTGGACTTATTGTAAGCTGTAGAAAATGTATAGGGTTGACATATTGAGACAGAGTTTGGTTCAAAGTTCAAATTTGGCCAAAAACAACAAGGACGTCAACAACAACAAAACACACAATAATTCACAAAAGAATTAGAAAAGAAACGAAGAAAAAATTTCAGCTGTCAAATCTTTAAAGATTTTCTTTGGGCAAAAAAAAAAAAAAAAGTTGTACAACTGAAACAATATCTGAACACACAAACAAATAAACAAAATCCAGCTACTCTTCCTGTACAAGTGATCTAACCAGACTTGCTAAATTGTAAACACTAGCTTGTAGATTCGTTGTAGGAAGCTAGCTCAACCGTACATATATATATATTTTTTTAAAATCTAGATCTAGGTGACATTAAAAGCAGCATTTGGTCTCGGTGCAATGAGTAATAGAACTTACGCAGAAATACACAGATGTGATTACGTTGATTTTCTACCACCAATGTGTAAAGAGAGGTCAAGGACCAAATTTCCTCTCATGCTTTTTGATTCCACCCAACCGAAATTCCTCTCCGTTTTTGGGGCTAAAAAAGTCTGAAACAAATATAATGTTAAAGACTGATTTTTGTCCAAAATGAATGCGTTCACGTAGCTTATCGTCAAAAAGTGAGACAGTCCACCAAGATTTATCATTTTTGATCGCGTAGCCAAGGGATTTTTGACAATTACACATCCCCCCCCCCCTCCCGGCTCCATTCTAGTATGATGTGGACAGAAAGTTTGTACTCCAAAGATTTTTGTTCCAAATCATTCTGAGTTTAAGGATATTCATTGTCGACCCTTTGTATGGTAATTGTGTCACAGAGCTTGCAGCACTCGGCCAGTAAAAACAGTTGTACTGCAGTGATGAAGTTGCTATTAAACAATACAGTAGTGACACTTCGCGCCTGTAGTGGACGCTTAGACATCGTTGTTGTTTTTTTAAATCCTGTTTCGCGAAAATGTTTTTTCTAAAACATAACATTTCCCTAGTTTGTGCAGTTGAGAGATAGTTTCAGATACTTGTGTGTCCTAGACAATTGTATGGATGACATGTTTACGGATGTGGCGAGAGACACTTGATCTAAGATGAGCGTTTTCCGGAGTAGACTGTTTTTGTGTGTTCTTTTTAATGGCTTTCAAGATTCGCTAATGAGAGACTCACTGACTTTCACAGTCAACACAACTCTGACACCCATTCAAAGGAAAGGTCGGTTAACAAAACGTTCTGGTAAGTAAAATTGTTAGCTAAGCTGATAGGGTGCACCTAATTGTACGCTTTACCTAGTCTATTTGTGGGCGACCATGTTTCATTTCTTCATGCAAAATTTCACACAGTTTCAGTTGTTTTCGTGCCAGGATTTTTGTTGACTTTTTATAAAAAACTAGATGAAGTTCCCGGCATTATCCGGGCTAAACCTGTGAACCCACCGTTCCATCTGTCTCTCTTTCTGGTCTACAAAGCTTCCCATAATTATTCTACGGTCTTATTACAGATTTCGTGCGCACCAGGGCATTACGCACTTATTTCTGGTAGGGGGACTGCGCGCACCGAAATGAACGCGTATTAATACATCGGTTCCGGTGCGGTGGACTTACTACAGGGAGCCAAAACAAAGCCCATTGTATTTTACATTTTTACAACTTTTATTTAAAAATGCCTGAAACTTGAATCAACACAATCGGCCGATACAAAAGCGATTGGTTTGGATTAGTTGACACTTTGGAAAATTAACTTTATAATTGTTGAAACTGTCATCCAGGCGTTAGCGTTGAGCAAAAAAAAGGCTCAAAATTGTACCACAATGAATTACTCCCGCCACTATTTTTTTTAATAATAAGATATGAGCTCGGCTTGCCATACAAACAATAACGAAGTGAACTAAGAATCATTCAAGCATTCGGTGGAAGGGACTATTCTGTAATCAAATACATGCATAAAGAAAATTCTATCTATCTTAAATGACAGTCGCCTACCCTTTGTTCCATCAAATTCTTATAATCATCCAGGTGTAACAGAGTAACACCCATCTAAAGTGTACAGAGAATGATCTAGAAGATTGTTTTTACCATCTGCAATTCGCCTCAACAACGCAGTCTGGCTAGATCTGTGCCGTGTGTTATTAAGATTCCATGCCGTGTTACTTCATGTTTTATGTATGGTATTGAACTTTGGCATGTTCATGTAATCGTACATAAGATGTGTATGTGCTCTTTCAATTTCTTTATTGGATAATAAAGTAATTTTTATTTATCTATCTCTTCGGGTATCTCGGACATGACACGAAATTAGAGAAAATGAATGAAATTTCTGTTCATATCGGAATGGATCATTTTGTTTTTCACCGCCGCTCTTTCTAGAACTTTTTTCAGGTATCTAAAGGTAAAGCTGAAGTGAAAGTTGATCAGGTGAGATTGTCCCTGTTTGTAATTGCCCCCCTCCCCTCCAAGTGTCTGATACGGTTTGGCCACGATACAAGTTTGAATTCTATTCTCACTTCTGTGTGTGTGTGTGTGTGTGTGTTTCTGTTTGTCGTCTATCTCTCTGTCTGTCTGTCTCTCTGTCTTTTTCTAATATAATAAAAGTGACAGGGTACAATTTTGCTTCAGAACTCATGCGAGCCAGGACACTACGTACCACATTGAACGCTTGATACTGTTACTTTATATGACATGTATGTCACTGTAACAGAATGACGCCAAGACGGAGAATGGAAATCAGAACTGTTGGCAACACGATGAAACAATGCATTTTCCATAAATTCAAAAACAAAACCATTTAAAAAAAATGCAAACTTTGGTGCACCCTCCACGGTATTTGAAAGGTACATGTACAAACTTTGGTTACTGCAGGTGGCCTAATAAAAAGGTCTTTTATCTACATTCCGCGGTTGCCCAATCTGGGAACACTGAATGACAGAAACAAACAAAACACGTGCCAATTGTGTTGAAGTTTTCCCATCGTGATCCGATCCAAATTTTATGTTTAACGGCAGCCTAGTTGAGGAAAATGTCGGACCACCTTCTTCTGTTCAACTCAGTTGTGGCTCAATATCAACGAAAGTATTAAAAATAAAGTGAATATCGAGACCTTTTGAAATATATGCACGCACACCTTTACCTCTTTCTATGTGTAATCTGATATTTGGTAGAATCCAGGGATCAGCGGTTAAAAAGCCTTTCGTGATTACATGGAAGGCTTTCATCATCATCATTATTGCTTCTTTTACTTCCTTTAGAATATAATTATCATCATTATAAGTATGGAACCAACACAGAAAACGACAGTTACGAGTTATACGCTTTCTCTTATTGGCATAAAGAGATAGCGCCACAGGCCGTCTTCGACGGTAGGAATATCTTCTCAGCTGCACTGATCGGCTACCGCCCGCCTTAAGCTGGGCAGCCCCCAGCCAGTAGGGTGCTGATACGCCACGTCTGCCTGCTCCTATGGGTGTGTGGAGATAGGACAAAAACCGAAAAGTGGACGTTAAAACCCGCACCAGCCATTAAACAAAAAAAGTCTTCCCAGCTGAAATTTGGGACATGAAATGTAAGGAAAATGTGTACGGGATTTGACCAAGACCTGGACAAGACAGAAGATCTAAGAAAGACTGCCATCATAAACAGGGAACTTGCAAGACTTAATGTTGACATTGCTGCCCTACAAGAAACCAGGCTTGTAGGCCCAGGCTCAGTGACAGAGAACAATTACACCTTCTACTGGCAAGGCTTGGAAGCAAATGAGAATCGTTTATACGGAGTAGGCTTTGCAGTCAGGAACAGCCTCGTCAATAAGATCAGCACACCTCAAGGAACATCAGAGCGTGTCATTTCAACGAAACTAGCGATAAAAATTGAAACAGCCCAGACCATCAGCGCCTACTCTAAATGCTGACAATGACAAAAAAGATGCATTCTATGAGGACTTGCAGAGGATGATAAGGAATATTCCAAATAACGACCAAATTTTCATTCTCGGTGACTTCAACGCAAGAGTTGGTGCTGACCACCAAGCGTAGCCAACCTGTTTAGGCCATTTTGGACTTGGCAAGATCAACGAGAATGTTCAGAAGCTACTCGAGTTCTGCGCAGATAACAACTTATGCATCACAAATATCTTCTACAATGGAAAAGACCACCACAAAGTATCATGGCGCAACCCAAGATCTGGTCACTGGCATCAAATCGTCTTTGTCATTGTTAAAAGAAGTCACATCAACTCAGTGAAATCAGCAAGATCATACCACAGTGCTGACTGCACTACAGATCACCTGTTGGTTCTAGCTAAGATGAAAATCACTGCCAGGAAAATGTGATCTAGGCCCCCCAATAAACCAAAGATAAATGCTAGGAATGTCGACAACTCAGAGCTGAAGAGAAAACTTGAGGAACTCCTCCCAAACTTTGACGAATCCACCCCTGATGAGATGTGGACCAGCCTGAAGACGGCCATATACGACGTAGCTTCCCAAGGCAAAATCTCAAGAGGACTGGATCGCAGCAAGGTCATCCACACTTAACCCACTAACAGAAGAGAAGCACAAGGCACGGGTTGCACATGACAAACATCCTTCAGAAAGTACAAGGAATCAGTTGAGATCAGGAAAAGCAAATCTTCAAAGAGAATCAAGAATACAGGCCAACAACTATTGGAATGTAATGAAATTCAACAGGCTTCAGACACTGGCAACAGGAGAATGTACGAGAAAATCAGAGTTGCACTTGGCCCACAGATCAACAAGTCGGCACCTCTCAAATCATCCACTGGCCACCCAATCATAGATATAAGACCTTGCAGATGGACAGATGGGTTGAACACTTTTCGGGACTCTACTCACAAGATCGTTCAGTAGATGACAGCCTTGACGCACTAATTCCACAACTTGCAGAAATGCCAGAACTGGATGAGGAACCTACAGAGGAAGAACTGATTCGGGAAATCGACGATCTACAGGGAGGAAAGTCTCCTGGAAAAGCCCAAATACCAGCAGAAATACTGAAAGAGAACAAAGAGCTCCTCGTTCCGTACCTGCACAAGCTCTTGATTGTCTGCTGGAGATAAGGCGAAATACCACACGACATGAGAGATGCCAAAATAATAACCCTGTACAAGAACAAAGGTGACAAAGGAGACTGCAACAACTACAGAGGCATATCACTCTTACTGGAAAAACATAGTCTTCAGGCGCCTGCAGAAATTGGCAGATCGCATCTTTCCAGAGAGCCACTGTGGCTTCAGATCAAGTCGCTCAACAATGGACATGATATTTTCCCTTCGCCAACCAAAGGAAAAGTGCCGGGAACAACATCTCCCTCTTCACATGGCTTTGGTAGACCTCACAAAGGCATTTGACACAGTCAGCAGATCAGGACTGTTTTGGCACTACATAAAATTGCATGCCCTCCAAATCTACGGAACCTTATCATCTCGTTCCATAAAGATATGAAAGGTACTGTTCTGTTCGATGGCAGCACATCAGAAAGCTTCGACGTCATAAGTGGGGTTGTGTCCTTGCACCTACCCTCTTCAACATCTACTTTGCAATGCTCCTACACTCTGCCTCAAGACATCACCTGGAGATGTCTACCTCCACTGGAGAACATATGGATCCCTCTTGAACTTAACAAGATTGAAAGCCAAGACAAAGATTACATCATCTCTAATTAGAGATCTCCTTTTCGCTGATGACGCAGCACTTGTCGCACACAATGAAACAACACTACAGCAAATGATGAACCACCTATCCCATGCATGCCAATCATTCTCTCTCATCACCAGCGTCAAGAAAACAGTGATTCTGACTCAAGATGGTACGCCCAAGGCAAACATCACTCTGGACAACAATCCTCTGGAGCTTGTCACCAAGTTCTGCTACCTAGGATCAACAGTAACCTCTTCAACGTCACTTGACGATGAAATAAATACCAGGATAGGAAAAGCTGGAATATCCTTTGGCAGACTGAAAAAGAGGGCATGGAACAACAAAATTTTCACACTAAGGACAAAGATAAGGATATATGAAGCATGTGTCCTTTGTTCACTCCTTTACGGATCAGAAACGTGGACACTGTACTCAGGACAGGAGAAGAGACTGAACACCTTCCAGTTCCGCCTCATATGTGACGAGCAGCTAATTGTGGTCTAGGGGAAATAATCCAATTAAGAGAATTGCACATAGAGAATTAAAATCATGTCCATGTATGGATATGCTTTCACTAAGAAAGAGGTAACTAATCAGGAGCCCACCAGTGGTCTTGTGACCCTCGGGGGCTAGAGTATATTATCCACCGCGGCACGGGTTCTCACTAATGTTAGATGGAGTGCCTGCCGTGAAAATACTCAGTCCTTTTGGGGAGAGGTTTTCGACTAGACAGAAAACTGAGAGTAGCGACGTGCACTAGAGCTGGCAATGACATTGATGACCAGCTAGACCATGGCACTAAATATCCAAAGCTATTGAAGAATTTCTGGCTGATTGGGTCAGCCAGACAATGGTGATTATCGGGGCAGAAATTTAAGCCAGAGAGATCTCGTGGGGAGACGGATCTACTCCACGAGAACTATGAGACGCAGGGTCCATCTAACGAAAAGAGAGAACATCGTCTTTCGGGAGAAGTTCTATTTTGAACGTGTGATCTAGTGTTATAATCTAGTGTTATAGAATATAACTGTAACTTGAATTGTCTGGGTGAGTTTAGGTATTACCATCTCATCCCAGAGTTATGTATAAATTCTTTCCCATGTGAGGGTAACTCCTTAATAGTACGAGTGGTTTGAAAGTATAGATCTAACTGTCTCCTTGGCGAGCTAGGCCAGCTGTAAACTGCGAATTGTTTATGACTTAAAGTATCTGAAATATTCTGATGCCTCCAGAGACAATGTGAACTATAGAATTGCTTGTGTAATACAGTATACAGTTCAGCCCTTGGCAATAGGGATCATTCAGTTAGTTAGCATAGTTAGACTTATTACTAATTACTATTATTACTGTTGTTCATGATATTGTTTTTACATTTATATATATGTATATTGTAACTGTTCCATCATTACATCGTGGTCCAGGCCCTGCAGGCCTGACCTAAAAGTTACACATTTTTGTTATTTAGTGATTAATATGCTCGGGAGGTGGGGTTTAGTTATTTCTTAGAATCTAAAATGCAGTCGAATAAATAAGCCATCCAAATTCTAAACAAACCAACTCCGAAAGATCCTTGGCATCAGCTGGCATGACAGAAAGACCAACACACAAGTCTTGGAAGAAGCAGAACTGCCGACCATGTACACCATCCTGTCCAAACGAAGACTGAGATGGCTAGGTCACGTAAAACGAATGGACGACAGCAGGATCCCCAAGCAGTTACTTTTTGGTGAAATGGCCCAAGGCGACAGGCAACGTGGAAGACCAAAGCTAAAATTCAAGGACAAGTGCAAGAACAACATGGTAAAGTGTAACATCAACCCTGGAACTTGGGAAGAACTAACAGAGGACCGATCAGCTTGGAAGTCCACAGTGAGAGCTGGAGTCCAACACTTGGAGAACAACATCATCTCAGACCAAATTGACAAGCACTAAGTAAGAAAGGAGAAACCCCCACAATCTCGCGGCACCTCTCTTACCTGCCAGTACTGTAATAGGAGCTGCTTATCCAACATCGGTAGGATAAGCCATGAGAGAAGCTGCGGGAGAAAGTTTAGCTACTGACCGTCTGTCAAGAAGAAAAGAGCCAAGTAGTATGATTATTATTGTTATTGTTGTTATTGTATCTCATGAATGTCATCATTATTCGGCCTGGGAAAGACATTGTGAAGTTAGACATTCCGAACTGGGTACACTTTTTTCTATAAACTATTTCCTGTAGTTAACATTGATGTCGCACGGAGTCACGGCTGTTTTGTCTCCGCTTTACTGTGAGATGTGATCTGTGGAGGTAGGCGGGACATCGCTCACTGGCCAGACGGACACACGCCTGTTACACTAGTTAGGGAGAATCAAACTGTCTTGAGTCACATGACGGAAAGAGAAACCTGGCTCACCGAGACAAAAAAAGTCTTGACTCCGTGTACCTCCAGCCTACGTCATGCCATCAATGAGCGAGTCAAGCTCCAAGTGAAAACTTGTTAAATTGTTTTCTTGTCTCCACAGGTTCTGCGCCCAGTTCCCTGTGCATTTCATTGTCCTAGACGGAAGGAAGTCCAGAAAAACAGGAGTTAACGACCATGCTGATCTGATAAAGAGAACAGCGGAATATTCGTGTATGAAATCCTAGCAGGACTCTAGAATCTATCTCTAGGGGACACTCCAGTCTGTAGTGCTGAACTGAATCAAGGACCCATCACACCTTACAGCAAAAGAAAACAGCTACTTTCTGTACGACAATGGCTCAGCCCGATTTGGAAGCGATCCTGGACGCAACCAAGGCATTGACAATCATCTTCATCATCCTAATTATCCTCACAAACGTTTATTTGATTTTCAAGATCACTAGCAAACACAGGTTTTACTGTCATCCAAAGTATTCAATAATGATATCACTCGCTTTGGCAGATTTAATTTTTGCTATGGTCTCTTTAGTACTTGATGCTCGGCTGTTATTTGAAAGCCATTTCCATACCTCTTGCAGCACGACCGTGTTCAACTACGTGTACAAATACAACCTTCTGCATTTTGTCTACGGTGTAGGATTGATTGTCTTGGCGATAGAAGTAGAATATCGACGCAGAAACCCTCTGGTGATGGCTTCATCCGCTGTCAGGTCTCTCATCTACAGTTCCGTGCCATGGATATCCGGCATCATCGTGATCCTCCCACTGACGGTGACAAATGTCAACTGGACCACCTGCCAGTATAATGCTCCACGATCTGCTGTAGCTGATGTTGTGGTCTCCACAGTTGTTCCTGCCAGTGTAGCACTGCTGACGTGTGTCATTGTGAGACACTGCATGGCCACAGAGCCGGCTGACGACTCTACGGACGAAGAAATGGCCGTGATCCCATCTACAGCCGACACTTCAGATATGACTGACTTCTCCCAGTCAAATAACATTCCAACCCACTACGTTATCGTTTTGGAAAAGATTCGGCTGATGCAGATTTCCGGTTTTTTCTTTTTCTTTGTCTTACCTGAAGCCTGCTTGCTTCTGATCTATCTGACCGGTCACCACCCAGACATGGACCCTATGTTTAGAGTGGCCCTGGAGCAATTTCTGCATTGGCTTTCAGTTTCTCGTTCTGCTGTCACACCTTTGATATGGATTTGTTCCTTTGACCCTGACCCAGTCTCTGACCCTGACCCAGTCTCTGACCCTGACCTAGTCTCTGACCCTGACCCAGTTTCTTAAAGATTCATCCCTCCCTTCTAAACCCCCCCCCCCACATAAATACCCCATCGCTAATCCACCGTTCCAAAAGAAATAATATAGTTCTTACGAAAATCCTGCCAATGATTTACGAATGAAGATCCAGCCATTACAACCTGCAACACCAAATCACGATTTTCACATAAATTCTGCTCTAACTTCCAAATGAATTTTCTTACAAGTACCTACGTGACCTATATTTTTTTTGCGCAAGAGGGGCGTACTTTAAAGCCTTTCGTGACTCCAGAGCTAGAGAGTTCCTCAAGAAATATGATTTGCAACAGTTTTATTTCAGATCTTATTTTTGTTTTCCTCCTGTTTTTTGGTTGAAAGGGTAGGCCCAAGGTTAAGGATTCGATACGATTAGGTTTGAGGATAAGGACGGGGTTAGGGATAGGTACATAAACGTACGCGCCCCTAGCGCAAAGCGTACAATTAACAACAACCTTTGCAAAAAGATTTCCATGAAATGTTGAGTTGCCGCTGTATACAATTACTGACAAATATAAACTTTCGCTTTGGCCTGACATAAAACAGATATTTATGAAGAAATTTGACTCAGATCTTGTTTGTTGTGTCAGTCATGCTTTCCAGGGGCGTGTTTCACCTGAGGTCACTGGACTTGTGCCAGCTTGTGCACGGAGTACCAAAGTTTCAAGTTTATTTCCTCTTTGGTGGGAAGTTGTAGAGCTAAAGTAATAGTTCCTTCTCTCAAGGGTTTCAGTTTTTCTTTTAGGATTTCAGCTAGTCTTTGGGAGTACGCATGCTCCGCCGCCGTGCACTTGGGATCGGGGGTTGGGTGGGGTGTGGGGCGGGGGGTATACCGAGCCGTCATCACAATTTCGGTGACCTGAGTGAATCAAACCTGCCGTCACTTTCAATCAGGAAAACTCGGCTGGAAAATTGGCAATTTCAAAACGTAAATTTTGAAGAAAAAAGAAAGAAAAAGAAAAAGAAAGTTGTTGGATATGAAAGTTGCATAAATGTAACCTGCTGGCATTCAACCTATTCTTACTGCTATGATAGAACTTATCCATACATATATATATATAAAACATCCCTCTGTTTGAGGGCAGGGAAGAGTTACATTCCCATAGAATATTCCAGATTTTTGCTCTGCAAAATATTTTCTCCTAGTTTGTGCTAGATAAATTTACTGACATCTTTGAACTTGTTCATTGTTTGCGTGCATGGCAGTCTCTACTTCAAACGTTTTCACTTTAATTTGCAATTTGTGAAAACAAAATCTCATGTACATATTGACTGTCAGACATAGATGGTGTGGTCATTGTCGCCGTTAGAGAAAAATGTCGTATGTCAAATGTTCCAAAAATTGAAAATCTGATATAGTTTTTGTCCTTGTCGATCTATCTAGCTGGTTTACAAGGTATTAGCTGTTCGTTTTTTTTAGGAATTAGTTTGGAATTAATAGTTCTTAGACAGAAATATTTTTATATATATAAAAAAAAAATAATGGCGGGAATAATTCACTGCGGTGCAATTTTGGCCCTTTTTTTGCTCGACGCTACAGCCTAAATGATATATATATAAATTATAAATTTATTCTTCTTAAGTGTTGACTAAACCAGCCCAATCGCTTTTGTATCGACCGATTGTGTTAATTCAAGTTTCAGGTATTTTTTAATAAGAAGTTGTACAAATGTAAAATACAATGATCCATGTTTTGACTCCCTGGCAGTGCTCTGGTGCGCATGAAATCTATAGTAAAACTGTAGAATACGGGTTCCGAAGCAAGACAGTGGAATATTGTGGAAACTGGTCCAGGTCGGAGAGAGGGAGAGAGAAGGATGCGAACACCGGTTTGTCCCGGCATAGCCGGGTACCTCATCTAGTAAAAAAATATTTTTGCCTCTTGTACTGAGAAGTAATGATTTTGACATACGACAGTTTTCCAAATCAGCGAGGAGAAAAGTAGGTGTACTGACGTCACTGGGTGTACTTTACAGGACTATTTTTCAGCTTGGTACCATTACTCTCCGTGGCATCAATGTACAACACTGACTCAGATAATTCAATAGGTGTGAGTTTGTTGTTTATTTTTTTGTTCTGTCTGTTCCAAATATTTTTTTCTGTTTCCTTTTCTTTTTCTGCGGGTCCCGATGTTGCGCACCAACCCTGTCTTGCGTCTGAGGCACCATTTTGCACCTCCATCTTGTTTTCTAACCAAATGCGTCACTTGTAGCCTCCACACATTGGCGGACGTGCTTCTCTGCAAAAATACAAGTCAGAGGTCTGTTCAGTTGCCAAGGTAATCCTTCTGAGAAATTGGGCGGCGCCCGCACGGCACATTTGTGTCTGGCAAGCACTCTACTGAACGGATTGTCTTGTGTCTACTTCACTTTCCAATATGACGTCAATATGTACGGGAGGGAGGGGGGGGGGGCAATTTGATTCACGCAAATATAGACAGAAATGTAAGAAAAAAAAACATAGTATTATTGTAAAACTTGGTATTCTATAGAAGATTGATGGCTCTGTAAAGGTTTTTAAGAATGTCAATTGTGAAATTAAGAGCCTTGTTTTTAATCTTATGGTTGCAGCCCCATTGGAACACGGCGTTATTTTGAATGCTATGTGGGACGCCATATTGGCAAACTGCGTCCATTTTGACTTCTATGTGGGACGCCATATTGGCAAACTGCGTCCACTTTGAATTCTATGTGGGACGCCATATTGGCAAACTGCGTCCATTTTGACTTCTATGTGGGACGCCATATTGGCAAACTGCGTCCATTTTGACTTCTATGTGGGACGCCATATTGGCAAACTGCGTCCATTTTGACTTCTATGTGGGACGCCATATTGGCAAACTGCGTCCATTTTGAATTCTATGTGGGACGCCATATTGGCAAACTGCGTCCATTTTGACTTCTATGTGGGACGCCATATTGGCAAACTGCGTCCATTTTGAATTCTATGTGGGACGCCATATTGGCAAACTGCGTCCATTTTGAATTCTATGTGGGACGCCATATTGGCAAACTGCGTCCATTTTGAATTCTATGTGGGACGCCATATTGGCAAACTGCGTCCATTTTGAATTCTATGTGGGACGCCATATTGGCAAACTGCGTCCATTTTGAATTCTATGTGGGACGCCATATTGGCAAACTGCGTCCATTTTGAATTATATGGTTGTCGCCCGCGCAACAGAACACGCCTCAGGACTCGCAGATAAGTCATGGTAATTGGTGTTCATTTAATAATAATATTCTATACAAATTTCATATTTTAATTTTTTTTTTATTGCCTGGTTGTTTTATCTGTTTAATTTTCCTTTTTTTTTTGTCTGTTGTATTTTCTCTTGAGAATAATTTTTCCCCGAAATATCGGTATTTTTTTGTCTTCTTTTTTTTGTTTTAGTTTTATTGTATCGTTTGGGTATTATTTCTTACCCGAGACTTTGCTACATACAACTTTTCCTTTTTGCCAATTTTTGACTTTGCTTTAACTTGTTTAGGCTTTGCTGCCAACCCACAGTTTTTCTGTGGTTTTTAAGTATGATATTTAATAAACTTTCTGTAATTCAGTAACGACTTCTCTTCCCCTTCTGTGTGTGTGTGTGTTTGTGCGGGCGTGTGTGTGTAAAGAAGCAACAAACTGTTTCAGGGGCAGCAACTGACATAATTCCAAGCTCCAACCATTTTCAGGGGTTAAATCCCTTCAATAAACGAGTGTGAAAGATGGAGTTTGTCAAAGAAAATGATGTATATGATACACTTTTTCTCTATTAATAGGCCGTGGGACCAAAATCCTAGCTAGTCTCTAAAGTAAATTTCGTTACGCACCCCCTAGGGAAAATCTAGGTATGGTTTTAAAATGTTTCCAGTAACCATCTTTGACTAAAAAGCCAATGTTGTCATCCATAACTGCGCACATTAATAATTTATTTAAAAAATTTTTTTATTGCTATGTAACATCTGTATTTTTGCATGTTTGTTTCGTTTTACATAATTATATATTTCACAAAATCTCCACCTTTGAAAGCAAAAAGCTTTTTTATTTAGACCACCTACATTAACCCAATTTAACATGTCCATTTCAAATACCGCGGAGGGTGCACGGAAGTTTTTATTATTTTGATTAGTTTGGTTCTTGAATTTATAGAAATTGCATTGTTTCCTCGTGCTGTCATTTTCATCCTCCATCTTGCCTCCATTCTGTTATAGTACCGTGCAGGTCATAAAAAGTAAGGCTTGGTGCTCAGTGGCCTGGCGCGCATGAGTTCTGAAGCAGGACTGCTGATTACTACTTTTATTGTAAGAGAAAGAGAGAGAGAGAGAGAGACAGACAGAAAGAGAGAGAGAGAGAAAGCCCATGATTGTTTATTCTCGAAATTTCATCCAACTTTTCAAAGAAAACTGAATTATATTGCTATAATGCTATTTACATCTTTCTTAGTGTGCATACAGCATTCCATCATGGAGGCAGCCATTTTGGATTTCGAGGCGAAAGGCTCAATTCCATTGGTTGATTAGAATAGCATTGTTTAAATGGCAAACTCAATTCGCATCATTAATTATCATTTATTGGCTCACTTTACATATAAATTATACAAAAATGTGCAAGACTTGAAATGACAACATTGGTTTTTTGTGAAGGGGAGATGCATAAGAGCCTGCATGCAAAAAATCAGCTTATCCCCTGAGGTGCGTAACGGAATGACAAGCTACAAGTTTGGTCCCACGGCCTACTAAAGCGGACATCCAAGATTTATAGATCAAATATTAAAGAGTACAGATATGTAATTATCTGAGTTGTCCCATGTGTTCAAACTGTAGACGTTCTGGGCCAGACATTGATGACAACGCAGTTCAATACAGTTGCAAACAGGGTGAAGCTGGCCAGTGCTGTAAACATCTTTTTGGGTGACAGCCTGTATAACAAACAGTTGATAAGCGACTGCATTTCACATGACGTCAGACTAAGTGTGTGTGTGGTTGGGGGGTGGGGGGAGGGCAGAGAGAACGGCACAGTCAGCTGCTGACAGACAAGAAGTGCACATACACCGACGTTTCCTATATTTTCTTAGTAAGTACGGGCAGACCCTATCACACTAAGGCCCGGTCAGACACAGTCAGCTTCTGTCACTATTCCTCGGGTATACATTTTGCTGACAGCAACTGGCTGTGACGTTCGGGCTTAATATGATAGTTGATACACCGCTCTAACCCCTCCCCTAAAGAAATTTGAAAATCTTTGGGAATGAGGTTTCTGTAGATGAATAAAACTTTCACTTTCAACTACTTCTCCAGCATGTCCTTGGGCTGTGCCTAAGAAAACTGGAAGACAAAGAAATGGAGTTGTTGGTTGTTACGTCATGAGACACAAGAGAACATCGGAGATGAAAGTTGTAATAATGATAATGATGATGATGTACACAATGTATGATGACGATGACGATGACGATGACGATGCTCATATCTCGCTCTTTTCAGACTCATGTAATTTCTCCTTTTTTCGTTTGTTTTTTTAAAATCATTTCTTCTTTTTGTTTTAACCACCATTAGATAGTTGTGATTTTTTTTTTGTAGAGAAATAAAACGAAAGAAGATGCTGACGCTAGTGATGATGATGATGATGATGATGGTGAAGATGATGATGGTGATGATGATGATGATGATAGTGATAATGATGACGATGTTGGTGGTGGTGATGAGGATGACGGCGACGTGATAATGATGATAATAATGATGATATTGATATCGACGATGATATCTAACAGATTTAGAAGCGAACAAAAAACACTTGCAGTGCGAAAAAAACTATTATCTTCCGTCCCGAGTTCACCATTTTCGAGTAGGCGGGGAATTTGATTTAAAACCAAGACTTGGACCGCCAGCCAGCAAATCGGCCATCATGGAATGCTGACCACGCCCAAAACTTAGCAAATACTCTCTTACACTTTCCTTCTTCGTGTCTCCCAACTTGACGCCTATCAGATCTAGCCAGGAGAAGGTGTGGTTACGCTGATACAACAACCAGAAAATTAAGTCAAAGACTAAGAAAAGTCACCGTCCATCTCACATAATGGCGTATCAATGATTTTGGGGGTTTACAATTACAGCTAAATCATCATTGCTCGAGATGAGATCTAAACTCTCACAAGTGACATGACGTGTTTTTTTGTATCTTTCAATTTCATCAAGTTCAATTTGGCTGTTGTTAGCGGCGCCTGGTATTTGACATGTTTAGCCATGGCTAAACAGTGAACACATCTCCGTGGTTTTTCTATTTGACTTTGTAATTACAATGCGTGCAACAGCATTCTCTGAAGTTATATTAGCAGAAATGTTCTTACACCATCCAAGAATAACAACGGTGACCTAAACTTTGAATGGTAAACTGAGAAAATTCTTGATACACCAGGACGTGAGATGGGCGAGGACGTATCAGGGTCAAGGACAAGATCAAGACTAGAATTCGAACAGCACCAGACTTGAGAAAAAAATTTCCTTCCACAATTTAGTGACAGATCTATACAAACTGCATCAGTCTAGCTACTTTCACTGGTATCACAGTATCACAACTTCACTAATAACATATAAAAGAGTATTGAAAGATACTCAGACAGATGATAAAAATACGGTATACACAAGAAATTATTACGCTTTTCAATTTTGGTAATAAATTAAACCATTTTTTTAATGTTTTTTTTTTCAACAAAGAAAGTTGTAGTCAGTTGTACGTGTAGGTAAATGCAATATCAATATCGAGGATCTATCTCATGAAATTGTCAAATTCTCCATGTAAAATGTGACTAAAACTTTTCAAACACCAAGGAATGTGTCAAGGACATTTTGCAAGTCCGGCGCAGGTATCATACTGAACCCGGTCAGACACAGTCAGCTGCTGGCAGACAAGAAGTGCATGCAATAATTTCCTATATATTTGCCTCGTAAATCCGGAAAACCCTATCTTACTAAGCCCAGTCAGACACAGTCAGCTTCTGCCATTATTTATTGCATAATTCTGTTGGTAGCATCTGGCTGTGACGTTCTGGGGTTAGTATAAACCCCCACCCTAATGGTCGTATGCCCGTGCATAGGGGAAATGTGTGTGTGTGTGTGTGTGTGTGTGTATGATTGGGGGGGGGGGGCATTGAATTCAAAGAGTACGAAAAGTGGACAAGGCAGATGATGACGAGAATTGTGACGATAAATCTCAAAACATTTTATATGATTGGATAATGTGGACTATTTGACTGCATCCAAGCCTGTTTATTTACGTTGTTCTCTGTTCTATTTTTAGTGGTTGGTGCAAAACTTCATAGGGGGGGAACGAAATTACTTGTCATCAGTCCACATAGATGACGCCAAAACCTTCCTTGGTTGATGCTGAGTTGGAATGTATATGGTTTCAGGCTTGAACTTTCCCGGTTTCTGAATAAAACATGGACACACTTACATACAATCATACATGCATATATGTATACACAACTTGCATCAGTATTATAACAGTAACAGTCATTTTAATGTTAAAGATTGCATCATTATCAAATAAATTACTACTTTAATTATTGCTACAGAACTTTTTTTTTATGTTCCCTCTAAAGAGTGTTCCATTTACAAGAAATATTGCTCAAGGTTCAGCGTTGGTCTGTACAGAATTTTTGGCTGTGTCCCCTTTAAAGAGTGTTCCGTTTACCAGAAATATTGTTCCAGCTTCTGCCAGTGTTCCGCATAGAACAGTTTGCTGTGTCCCGTCTAGACAGTGTATTTGAACTTGAACAAGTCCGAGCCACCAAGTCTTGACCGGATAATGTGATCAAACCATTCGTTCTGCGCTACGGTGAAATGGTTTTTCCAGTCGCCGACCTCACCTGCAATAGACAGCGACACAAAATTAATGTTCTTCAAACAGCTGATATCTTGGGTAGCTTATATCAAACAGATGGGCTGCTCTAGCACGGGTATTTAAAGGGTACCTGAATTGGATCCTGACCCGATGTACAGAATGACGTAAACATGCAAACATGACGTCACACTCTGTCTAGTTACTTGGTCATAGAGAGTTCCTCGTGAGTCAAATAGGGACATAAAATAGTTCACAGACAGATAGACAGACAGACAGACAAGCACATAGAGAGACGGACAGACAGACAGACAGACAGATAGATAGACAGATAGATCGAAAGATAGATAGATAGATGGATAGATAGATAGATAGATAGATAGATAGATAGATAGATAGATAGATAGATAGATAGATAGATAGATAGATAGATAGATAGATAGATAGATAGATAGATAGATAGATAGATAGATAGATAGATAGATAGATAGATAGATAGATAGATAGATAGATAGATAGATAGATAGATAGATAGATAGATAGATAGATAGATAGTGAACTAGGTTTGTCAATTGGCAGATAAGACACCTAGGTATGCGTGTAGGAGTGTAGACAGGTAGGTAGAAAGGCAGGTCTGTAGATTGCTAAGTCAGTCAGTAGACTAGTGGCCAGATTGAAAATTAATGTCACTAATTCTACATCAATATCAAAGTCATGTCAGACAAATGTTTATAATGGTTTGTTGTTCAACCGTATTTGAGAAGCTGCAGAGAATCTTGTCAAAGAGATCTGACAGTGAGAGATTTTACCTTTCCTGTACATAACGGCGTCACCATCGCTAGTTTTGATTATGTCCCCTTTCTTCTTTTTCATGATGTGAAACTGGGTGTTGGCATTGACGGAGGTCAGGAATTCATCACTCCGCTCTTTTCCTAGAAATTTGGCCAGTTTTCTCAGAACTGGCAAAGGGTCCTCCTGAGTTCAATAGAAGAAAATTGTAAATAGAAAGTATATTTTTAAACATAGAGAGAAAGAGCGAAAGAGCGAGAGAGAGAGAGAGAGAGAGAGAGAGAGAGAGAGAGAGAGAGAGAGAGAGAGAGAGAGAGGGAGGGAGGGAGAGAGAGAGAAAGAGAGACAGAGCGAGAGAAATAGAGAGAGAGAGAGAGAGAGAGACAGACAGAGCGAGAGAGAGAGAGCGAGAGAGAGAGAGAGAGAGAGAGAGAGAGAGAGAGAAAGAGAAAGAGAGAGAGAGAGAGAGACAGAGACAGAGAGAGAGAAAGACCAAAAAAAAAAAAATGATTTAGCTGCACTTTAGTTAGAAACAGAAAAACCTCATGAGTGTATACAGGATCTTCGTGTCTTCCAATGGAATCAAGTTCTAACTCTCCCGATGTGAATCAACGAATTATTTCGTCTTTTTTTTTCTTCTCCTTCTCTTGACCTACTTTTTAAATCAAAATTTCTTTCAAATTTTCGAATTCAAATTTTTCAAAAAAAAAAAAAAAAGAGTTAGGCCATTGTTCTATTTATGTGTATTATATCGAGTGTAGGCCAAGTGCACGATTGGCCAAGACAAATTCTGATGACAGATTGATAAATCATGGGTTTCGTGATTTGTAATACTATTGAGATCTAAATTTTGATTCTTTTCCCCGTAGTAAATAGAGATTGAGAATGTCTATTTACAGGCATATTTCCTGCTTGTCACGATACTCATAAGTTCTCAAATACCCATCTGTCATAGGAATTTCAACTACAAAGTTTCTCGAGCATAAGATCAGGGATATGTCTCTGGCTGTAGAAGTTAACTATTTCAAAGTTAAGTTTTATAATTATTCAAGAATTCCCCCATCACGAAGTCATTGTATGTTGTGTCCAGCTGAGTTTCAAACTATTGGTTTGGTGTCATGCCAGAGCCGGATAACACCAATAACGCCCAGTATTCTGCATTGTCTGTCATGTATGGAAAGGAATGACAGAGAGGGAAGATGTGAGCCCCAAGATTCGTTCTCAAGCGAAGAGACACCACAACTATCTCCATGTCTATGCATGAGTACCTTTCATTTTTTTCACTTTGTTTATGCAAGAGTACTTTTAGTTCCTGCCATTCTATCTGTGAGTATCTTTAGTTCCTGTTACTTTGTCTATCTATAGTTCCTGCCACTTTATCTTTGAGTTCCTTCAATTCCGTTCACTCAGTCTTTCTGTGAGTATAATTAGTTCCTTTCACTCTGTCTCTCTAAGAGCATTTTTAGTTCCTTTCACTCTATCTATGACCACCTTCAGTCCGTTCACTCTGTCTATCTATTAGTATCTTTAGTTCCTTTCACTCTGTATTTCTAAGAACATCTTTAGTTCCTTTCTCTGTCTTTCTATGATTATCTTTAGTTCTTTTCACTGTCTTTCTAAGAGCATCTTTAGTTCCTTTCACTCTGTCTATCTATGAGCACTTTTAGTTCCTTTCTCGGTGTCTATTTATGAGTACTTTAGTTCCTTTCACTCTGTCTGAGCACCTTCAGATTTTTTCACCCAGTCTATCTATGAATATCTTTAGATTCTTTCACTCAGTCTATCTATGAATACCTTTAGATTCTTTCACTCAGTCTATCTATAAGTAACTTTACTTTGTTTCACACTATCTATCTATGACTACCTTTCACTCTGTCTATCTCTGAATGCCTTCCACTCTATCAATGACTACCGTTCACTTTGTCTATCTATGACTAACTTTCATTTTGCCTTTCTATGAGTACCTTTCACTATATCCATCTATGACTACCTTTCACTTTGTCTATTGTCACGAGTGGAGTGAGCGCGATTAAAAGGATTGCTGTAAAGTGGGTATAGAGTTGTAAGATTAACTCACGGGATAGTTGAGGCAGACAGTTAACTTGAAAGCGTGCAATGACACGAGAAAAGTGTTGGAGTTATTGAGGTAGCGTCTGGGTAATGAAAAGTCACTGCAAGCTCAGAAGTTCAAGAGAACAGACGTGTGAGAGGCAGTCGGGAGTTTGATGTATTCCAGTGAAGACTGGTAGGTTGAATTATAAGGATTTGTAATTGGGATGATAAATCTACTATATTCTGATGATGATAATGATGCAAATAAGTTATATGCGAGGACTTAAGGAGTGTGCAAGTAATTCATTACTGTATAAATAGATGTGAACAATGAGCGAGATACGTATGTTAGGAGCATGGATTCTTAGCATAGTCGGAGTGCTGTGTAATACGTGAGTGTGTGTTACAGTAGAGATGTGCGGCTGTGTAGTGTTTGCGTGAGTGTTGGCTGTGTGGTGGGTGAAATGTGGAATGTTGTGTGTACGCTTGATGGGTCGTAATGAGTGGTGAGTGTATAGTAAGTACATAGTATTATAGAGATGTGATGTTATCCTTTATAGGTGCCGGGTACAGGCTGTAAGCTGTAGCGGCCGTAACTGAAGTGACGGGGTCGGGCTGTGATGCCACCGTCAGGACCTAGAGGACATAGACAGGGCTGGGGATGTACGCCAGTATCTGGGTGCCTCCGCCAAGGGTAGCTGTGGCGTAAGGCCTACAGGCAGCACAGTAAACGTGGCAGTCTGATTCGGGGAATCGAGGCTGGCCATATTTATGAGATATATGTATTAAGATATTGTACTGCAAGGTATGCAGACATTGATGTTAGGCTGAGGCCAAAATTTCATATTTTAAAGAAGTGAATATACTGTCGTGGAACTGGAAGTGGAATGAATGATTGGGGGGAACGAGTACTGTATGGTATTTATTGGATTGTACTTATTAGTGTTATAATAAATGTGTGAGCCTGCTTGACTGTTTTGTTAATTGCTATACTTGTTTGTTTGTGATTGTTCGGCTGTCGTATTGAGGGCATCTCCCAATCTGGGATTTGTTACATCTATCTATGAATACCTTCAGATCCTCGTATGTCAGGATGAATATATTGAGGTCAGGATGGTTCTGGATGCCAGACTCCCAACTCTTCATGTAGTCAAAGTATCCATTGTTGTCCAGCAAGCCTTCCACAAACCTGCAACGAAAACCATCGCACTTTACAGTCATTCTTCAACTTATGTTCTTTTTACCCATACAAAGAAAAGAAAAACCGTACTAAACTTGGGAAAACGATCAGAACCAGCTGTGGTTGTGTTCCATCAATTAAAAAGTTGTGTTTTCAGGCGTTTCTCAAACATTTCAGTGTGGTGTCTGGTTGGGACTTCATTCTTCGTTTCCTTATACTAGCGTATCGGACTTTGATAATTTTGAGGTATGACCATCGTAACCATCGGTCGTGGTGAGTTCTATCTTTGAAGTTACAAGCAGAAAAGTTTGTGCCATATCCAAGAATAACAAAAGTGACCAAAACTTTGAAAGCCTCTGTCCTGTAAAATGTGAAAAATTGCAGATACGCCAGTACTTGAGATGGATGACGGGTTGTTTCCCTTTGATTTGATTTGACGCTGTAAATTACATCCCTTGGGATTCGAACGGAGGACCTCTCATTTCCTTGCCATGCGCTCTATCCACTGAGCCAGTGTGTTGGCTTTGCATTTTGTCTTTCTGTGTGTGCGAGTGTTGCGTGTATGCTGGCATATGTATGGTAGGAACTGGACAAGAAGATTGAATGAATGAAGAAAAAGAGAGAGAGAGAGAGAGAGAGAGACAGAAAAGACAGAAGAGAGACAAACAGACGGACAAAAAGGAGAGAGGGGAGGAGTTCCGTTTGCGTTACAGAGCAGTTTTATCGCTATTAAGTAAAACTCACTGTGGCACATTGTTCCAAACTCTATAACCAATTATCACTTCACATTCACAATCAAATTTTTAACATATTTGGCCAAGAAAAATAGTACGATCCAAAAAATAAAAAAAAGTCTGACATGAGACAAAATCCCAAAACAGCTGCCATTTTGAAACTGGCCGGAGAGATCGAGTAGTCACGGTAACAGAATTTACCAAAAAGCGCGACTGGCTAAGGTTTGCCGAAACAAAACTTGATATGGTGTCCACGAATTTAAACTCATAACAAAAACTGCGGGAGTATATGGATCAATACAAGGACGAAACTTTAGGAGCGGCCGTACGCGGGGGGGGGGGGGGGCGCAGGCCTCCTGCGCCCCCCCCCCCCGGCGAGTTAGTTCTCAATAGAGATGTTTTTTATCATTAACGTCTGGCTCGGCAATTAACTGCCAAGTATATTAAATTGACGACATATCATAAAAACCACAGAAAAACTGTGGGGTCACAGCAGGGCTATAAGCAAAGTCAAAATTGGGCAAAAAGAAAAAGTTGTATGTTGCGAAGCCCTGCGTGAGAAATAAAGTCCAAACGATACAAAGCAAACATTTCAAAATCCAAACCTCCAGGCCCTTGCCCGCCACAACTTCAAACTCTCGGGACTGCGCTCGTGTTACTGCAGGTCAATAATAGATCACGACTTCCGGTGCATGGCACAATCGACGCCGGACGCGCCGATAAGTTGGTCTGACAATTTGAATGACTATTGGTAATTTAGCTGTCTGTGGGCGCTTGGTGATGCAAGTGTTTTTCTGTGTGGATTGTCTTTGCATTTTGGTAACTGTCACTGTGTGTGTGTGCTGTAGGGTAAGTACTCCCTGTTTCTTTCATTTTTCCGTCTGCTCTAGGCCCATGTAAAGGCCCACACACAAGTTGGGTCCTCGACCCAGGTTCCAACATCCAATTTGCGAAAGAGACGAAATTCCCAGCGTGTGTGGGCAAAATTTTGCAAGTCACCTGGGTGCTGGCCTGAGGCCTGGCCTGGGTCCGGGTTTTCTGGTTGCTCCTAATTTTTTCACCTCCGATTGGAGGCCAGAGGGAGTGGCGGAGAAAAATGTGGACAAAAAATTTCCGTTTTTTGCTTTTTTGACTTCAGATTCTTAATTAGCGCCAAATGTACTATAGGTTTGATACCAAAAACCATTATGTCTACTTGAAAAATTGTTGAATTTGGAATTTTTTTTTTTTTATATAAATCTTGGGCGGGGGGGGGGGGGGGGCTGGTGTATCGCTCTGCGTGTCTCCGGGATGATTTTTTTCCTAATGGTTGAGGTGATATACATGTTGAAAATTTCAAATCTTCATAGTTTATTTTTGTGGCAAGAAACCTCAAAGTAGCTGTGAGGCGCTCACGAGAAGAAGTGGCTTCTCTCATCACTGTGTTCTCCTTTGTAATAATGGGGTGCAATGAGCGACAGAAGCTCCATCTAAGTGTCTTCATCCATTCTTAGGTAGTTGTGGACGTCACTTGGGTAGAGACGAAGGTCATTAAGCAATTTTGTGTGCGTAAATCTATCAGGCTGAAGCCGCCATTGCTTAGACCACAAAGTTCTGTTTATTTTTTCTTGTTTCTCTTTTTTCTTTATAATAGAATAAATAAGTGCACAAATTCCTTTTTCTCTCTCAGTCGCCATATGGCTTCACTATCACTTTCAATTTTTTAAAAATTCAACAATCGAAAAAAGGGTCATGCCAGGGCACGTTACAAGAAAAAAAAAAGAAAAGAAAGTGAAGAATTCAAAAATTTAAATAGTTATGAAGATTCTGTAGGAATTACAATATTGGTCATGTATTTCAGTCAACGATTATGTCACTGCATGTAACAAACAAGAATTCAACAAATGAAATATTTATTCTGTGAGTGGGCAAGAGAGCGACAAGATGAACAGACGGTACCGTAGCTAGGTGAGAGGTGGAATGCAGTGCGCACCAAAAATTGCCGTGGTCGCGGACGGCGTGTGTGAGGGCAAAAATTACAACCAACCAAACCTAGGTGGTGGCCCGGGTTCTCGCCTGGAGCCATTGATGCCAAGGTTTATGTCCCGCTCTAGGTGTCTAGGAAAAAAAATGGCGTCCGCAGTAGTTTTTCCGGATTGTTTTGTCCCCAATAATCCCAGACACCTCTAGGCCCGTAGGGAACCTGGAGATATGTGGAGCCTGTGAGGTGGTCACAGGCGTGGACCTAATTCACGGTGCCTAGGAGATCTCTGGGCTCTGGAGAATAGAATTATCCTCTGTCCTTGGATGCACGGAGAGCATTGGTAATAGAGGGGACTGAGTTGAGGGCACAATCTGCTAGACAAGACCCTTTTTGTCGTGCCAGGTGAAGGAGAAAGACCGACCACGAAACTCACCATTGGCAATGTGCCGATATCTGTTGCCAGCGATGAAATACTGTGTACTTTGAAAAAGTTTGGGGTGACCACGCGGTCGGAGATTAAAGATGAAAATTCTAGGGATGACCGGGGAGGATTAACGAGGTTTAAGACTGGCAGGAGGTTTGTGTGCATAAATCTCTACCAAAAAACTGCCAAAGTAGGTAGTCAATTCCTGGAGTTCCTATACTATAGGGAGCAGGAGCGGGAGGTGGTGAAGCCAAAAGTTACAGGAATCACACAAGTGGAGGGGGAGGTAGAGAGACGATAAGGCGATAAGAGTAAGAGGGCTGACAGAATGAGTAACAAATGGGGGAGACTGGTTGGGGAGGGGGAAGAGCAGACTAGCGATAATTTAGTAAACAAAAACGTCGATTGGTTTGAACGGACAAATAGTGAGACGTAATCAAATCGTCATTGGTGTCTCTCCATTTACGGACTTCGGCTGTGTAAGGACTTGGCATATATCGGACTGCGCTTTCTTCTCACACCTTCCAAGTATAATACAAACGATCTTAACAAACACGCAGAGCTCAGTAAAGAATGGAGGATGGTTCTCTAAATGGTTTAAAGTAGAGTGAGGGGTGCGACAGGTATTAGTCCTCTGCTTTTTATCTAAGTTGTAGGAATGCTAGCAATAAAACTTAGGAATAATGAAGAGGTAAAAGGAATTATGAGTGAAGAAGTGGTAACAGATACGCTTAAACTTTTGCAATACGCAGATGATATTACTCTACTCGTAGAAAATAAAATTGATCTGTGTAACACATTGAAAATGATTGAACAGTTTTCATATATTTCAGGGCGAAAGCTGAACAGAAAGAAATCAGTGGGAATGTGGTAGGAAGTAATAAACAAAGGGAGGAAAGAGGGGAATGAATAACTTGGTTAGAAAAGGGAGGTAATATAAAAAAAATACTGGAGATACACTTTAACGCTACAGTCGAGGCATCTAATATCTCACAAAATTGGCCGGAAAAAATAAAAAGCATTAAAAATCTGATTCGTAGATGGTCCAAAAGAAATCTGTCAATATAATTATGGAAAGACTATAGTGGCAAAAGCGTTTTTACTATCAAAATTAAACTATATTATCCAGGCCCTATCCCTACCCCAGGAAACTCTGGCTGAAATAGATCAGATCATATTCAAGTTTCTGTGGCAAAAAAAGAATGGCAGAATGTAATTAAAACATGGTTAGATTTAGAAAAAAGGGATAAGGAAAAAGAAAACGATAGTGCTCCAAGTAGTTTAGGCCGGCAACCGCTATTCAACAACAATAATATTAGATATAGCAACAAGCCACTCTGGATAGAAAAGTGGGTTAAAGGGGGAATTAAATATTTGTATCAAATGTTTAATGAGAACTGGAAAACCCTGCAAGATAATATTGCTGGGATAATTGGACATTATCCTGGAATCCATTTTGACTATTGGGCAGTTACAAATGCTGGTAAAAAAAGAATGGAAAGAATTTTTTGTAAAAACCAGAACGGAAGACAGACCTCCTTTGCATGCAGAAGATGAGGTAGATGAAAATGTAAAAGATATTTTTAAACCACGGAATAAAAAAATTAGAAAGAAATTAATGAATAATAAAAACTCCGCGATCTGTAGCTCGGGTTTCTGGAAAGGAAAATATAATGTCGACATATATCCTTATTTTGAAAAAGTTGGGAAAGAGAGAAGGGGGGGGGGGGTGAGAATTTGTTTTCTAAATACACATCATTGACAAAATAGAGGCTTTCGCTGAATAATATTGGGGGGTGGGGAGGGTGCGGTCGTTGCTAAAGGTTCCCACACAGTGCAGCCAGTTTCAGTTCTCAGCATTGGGTGACCAGAGGTAAGAAAGAGATAAGCAAAACAGATGCAACACATTTTACATTCGATTCGTTTACCTCTCGATACTTGCAAATTTGGCGGGGAAAAGACACAATAGACTGAGACAAACAAGGCACTGCAGCTTATGTTGATGTTAGGGTTAAAATGAAGACGTTCTGCTAAATAAAAGGCGCTATTGGGTCCAGCCAAAGATACACATCCACAAAGAACGCCCTGCGGGTTCCAGAGAAAACGATTGAACTATTTTACCACAACATCAGCAATGTCGACATGTCCTGGCAAAACAATGATTCATCCATAACAGGAATATAAACAAAATAACTGAGAGTTAAGAGCATCCAGGCAGACAGACAGACAGACAGAAACAGACTGATGGAAGAATGAACGGACTGATGGATGGGACGATATAAGGGTGGATGGATGGATAGATGAATGGCTGGATGGATAGTTGGATAGAGAGGGAGAGGGTGATTGGGCGGATGAAGGGATAGATAAATGGACGGATGGATGAATGGACGGATGGATGAATGGACGGATGGATAGGTTAGAGGAGCGTAAGTGTATATGTGTGAGAGAGAGAGAGAGAGAGAGAGAGAGAGAGAAAGAGAGAGGGGGGGGGAACTGGAAAGGTAGAGGCTATTGCAGCCATGGGACGGTAATAGAATATTGCCGCCATGTGTATTACATCTATCAGTAAATCATATCTAACCCTATGGCCCTTTCACTGTCTCGTCTGTCACCTTATGTTCCAAGCGCCCCCCCCCCCCACCCGTGGTCTAATCAGTAAAGCTGCCATTGTCTCACACGGCCGCAATAGACACTCCAAAATGAAAATATACTTTTAAAAAATGAAAGAAATAAACTCACTATTAATGCCCAACTCATCTCCAATTTCCTTCCACTGTTTGTTTATGTAAATTCTGTTCGAGTAATTGTCTGCAGTTTTTATCGTATAACGCTGGCCATTTCTGCACAGTCGCAATTAATATTTCATTGAAACTTGTTGATTCCATCTCGCACTGCCGGTTACTATACCGGCACATGTACTCTATGTGTACATGTACTCCCAATGTCTGCCCATGACACACCACGCCCACACCCGGGAGACAATTGAGAGCAATTAATATTTTTAATGCTGCGCTAAGAAGATGTTTCCGACACAAAAGTGTATCGAGATCAGGCCGAGACCGAATTGGAAGCGGGGCGGCGGCACTGTGGCGACCATATTGAAAGTAAGAGACACTCCCGTTTCCCCGGTTATCGTACGACGAGTTCACCAGGGTCATGTGCTGATATCGAGTTCTACGCGGATTGAAAATGGCTGCAACCGGAAAACAAGGAAGGAAAATTTCAAAATCCAAACGTATGGACCAACACGGCCTGATATACAGGTCAGCCAGCCAGAAAGTCGGCCAAGTTCACTGGAGGCCCAACCTAATGACTTCTCAGTTATCAAAATGCTATTACGTGCATGGGTCTAAAACGAAGGATTATTCATATTATTTCATGCAATCTATTTCAGTATACTTTCCTTTATGTTTATCTTCATTTCTCTGTCACAACTGCAAAACTTCAGAGTTCTAGTTGCTGCTTATCATTTTGTGTTGTCTCATAGAGGCGAATGAATGACGGAGGCCTAATGGATCATATCAACACTGACGTGATGAGAGAGAGAATGGCGGAGGGGTAGAAGCTGGAGAGCGATACGATTGTATCTCACAGTCTATAACATTTGTTACATCTAAGAAGAAGAAATCTAGATAGATTGGTAGAAAAAGAGCATAATAATTATTATTGATACCTAAGAGAAATTACAGTAGAAATATCAGAATCACTATATTTTACACCTGGTTGAACACACGACATGTAATGTAATTATATATTAAGTCGGAGGTACTGGCATTAGAGAATCAGATGTTTATTAAAAGGTTTTTACTCAGTCAAAAAGATGCATGATATTATTGTCTCCACACATTTCAACTCACCATGTGCTGAAGGTATTGCTGCTAGTGAACTCACTCACTGCCACGACAATTTTGCGACCTTTCTTCGTTGTTGCTGCAGTGAACTGTCAGCTTGCTCTTGACAGCAGAAATGTTTCATTAAAATGTTCACAATCTTGTGAAATGAGGTGGTACACATACTGATGTCCAGATGTCCAGATGAAACAAAGCGGGAAATTCACTGAAAATATTCTTGAGTCTTTCCCTACAACTGGTCCTCGAGTTTGGGTAAAAAATACATAGGCATATATATATCAAGAGCTGCTACAGACTTTCTGATGAGTAACTCAGACCCCTTCGGCCAAGTGGATTCTGTCAAAGATCTGACTTCTTGGGTAATACATACCACATCTCCCCGCAACTCGCTATGTTTTGGAGCAATGTAGACCCCGATGTAAAAGAGAGACATTCCCTCATCAACTGACAGACTACTGGCTGCTACAGGGATGTCGTCGGCGATCAACAGTTCTTCATTTGTCAGTTTACTGTCGCATAGACTGCATAGGTGACTTGACTTGGATTAGTCAATCTCTGGGTCATGCTCCAACATCAACTTGGTTTTGTATATGGCACGGGTGTGTGCAACATCCTGAGCGGTGATGTGGTAGCTGGATCTTGCCGACATACGAAAATGAGCAAAATGCTTCTCAGTGTCGTCTCGTTGAAAGAAACCAATTGTTACATATTGATGATGAACATCTGATTCCGTTGTCAACAAGAATTGATAGATGTCACTGAGGCACTTGCAGGTCCAGAAGATAACATCTGCTGTGTCTGTGTTGAGGGATTTCATTCTTGGGCTTGTGGATGGTTCCATTTGTAATGCGCGATTGGCCCAAACATGCAGCGTTTTCAGTTATCGATTTCCTTCTTCAGACATATCCACAGCTGTGTCTGGGTCCCTTAAGTGTATGCTCTGAACTGGAGTTTTGGTGTTGAAAACTTTCCACAGCTGCAACACTTCATCAATGAATAATGCTGTGTCCTTCTATGATAATGAAGCGACACTAGATGATTTCAGAGCAGAACTGGTTCCTTCAGAAAATACATTTAGGACAAGAGACACTTTTTGTTTTTCAATGTTGCTGACGTTAAGTGAAGCTTTTGTAAGACTTGAGAGTTTTACAAGTGTCATGGCCTCGCGATTATGAAGGTCCAGGAGATCTGACCATCATGCTGATTTTGGCTCATTTGAATCCATGGGGTAAAAGTCGAGTGTTTTGGTTTTTTCCGTTACCCAGTTGTTACGGATGTTTTTTCATCCGATGGACAGGATCGTGCAATAAACAGAGTGGTTTGGAGCTGTCTGGTGGAGATTCTGGGAACCAATGTGTCTGAGGGCCTGTCTCCAGGAACATTTAAATAAGGAATGATTAACCCTATTGTTGTCGTTGATAATGGCAAGGACTTTCGCACCACAAGCTTCAAGGCTCAATATCAGACTGGTTACTTGGTCGAACTGAAACTGTGCATTGAGAGCACGACAGGGAAGAAGTTTAACAAGAAAACTTTTGGGTCCAAAAAAGCACTTCACCATCATGCATAAGAGTTGTTGTCTTTTGCTCTAGAGAATCAAGTGTATAGCCGTAAATTGTTCCACCTCGGTAGGAAATGGACACTTTTGTGAATATTTCATCAATAATGAGGATGCAGTACTTGCTTCTCTCAGTACTGCCTTTGGAAAAAAGAGGCAAACAAACTTTCATCTGTTGTGTTCTTTGCCATACTGGTGATCTTCTTAAGAGTTGAAATCGGTGGCAACTGCAAGTAATCTCTCATTTGTGAATAAAGAGACCTCGACCTTGCATACCAGGAAAACGCCGGAAGCAAATCCTCAACTGAGTATATACGTGCATTTTTGGGAGAATTATGCAGTGCCATTAAATTTTGTGGCACTAGAAAGTCCATTTTCTGGTCTGTTGGTTCATACTCTGCCATAACAAAAGCGTAGCAGTTCATCCAGTTGGCTCCAACACTTTATATCTTTAATGAACGGATGATGGATTCTTCTTAGACAATGATAATATTCATATTTTAAAAATCCAACATTGGACTCGTGACAAACTTCAAAGTAAATTGAAAAACTTTGGAATCGATCCAGTCCTCTGACGACTAATGAAAACGTACAATTTTGATTCCACATCTGTCGCCAGCAACCCTAACTCTAGGCTATTCAACTTTGTAGAAAACATGTCACGGAAGATATCTGTCTTGAATAGATCCAGTTCTTGAAACTGTGGCATTTCATCTGTATCAACTGCACCAGCCTTTTATGTGGATATTTTTGTGGAACGAGGAGTACCCTTTGATGTACTGGGAACACAAGAAGGAGGTACATTTGGAAAAATTGACGGAAGAAGTCCAGAAACATGATATCTTCCATGCTGGAGTATTATTGGAGTATCCTTTGGCCAGTGCAGTGCACAAACACCCATGGAGTCAGTCTTCGTCTTCTACTTTCGTTCACAAATGTAAATCTGCAGATTTGTTCTTTTAAGAAAATCTGCGGTTTTCTTCAGTTCTGGCAGAGCACTATAAAGTTTGATACTCAGGTCGGTGGGCTTGGGTTTCTCGTAACGCTGAGAAGAGTGTGCAGTTCTGCAATATATGCTCTGTGTTTTGAGGAGACTGGCTGCACTCACATATGGCAGTAACTTCATCAGGTTTGGATTGATTAGGTAAGCTGTTATTCCAAACACGACGTTTGTCTGCATGCTTAGGAAAGCTGTACACAGGAATTTTCTCATCGGTGGGTTGATTTCTGTAGCCTGTCTTACACTTCCTCAGCATATTTGCTGCCACCAAGAACATATGCTAATCCAGTAAGATGTGATGAAACAATGTCTGGAACTATATAAATATGTTATGATTGTTCCTGATCACAAAATGAACAGTTAATGTGACAAAATGCAAAACACGATGGCAGAACACACTCTAAGTCACAGTTGATAGTCCTAGCAAAATAATAATGACGAGATGACAGGATTGAAGAGGAAGGGGGGGGGGGGTGAATTCCTAGGGTGTGACCCCGGCTTACACTTAAGTCGGAAATGAGCGGTTTCCGGGGTAGCAGTTTTTTTTTTTTTAATGGCTGTCAAGATTCGCTAATGAGAGACTCACTCAGTTTCACAGTCAACACAACTCTCACATCCATTCGAAGGAAAGATCGGTGGTGAAAACGTCTGGGTGGGTAAAATTGTTAGCTAGGCAAGATTTCACAGTTTCAGTAGTTTTCGAGCCAGGATTATTCTTGACATTTTATATAAAATACGAGCGTGGCCTGCCATAGAAACAGTAACGAAGTAAACTAGGAATTATTCATGCACTATCCACAGTATTTGAAACCAACATGGAAAATTTTGTTACTGCTGGTGATTTAAAAAAAGCCTTTATATAGATTCCGAGGTTTCCCGCCCAATGTGGGAACACTGAATGACAGAAACAAACGAAACACGTACCGATTGTGTTGATGTCTTAGTTTTCGCGTCGTGACCCGATCCAAATTTTATGTTTAGCGGCAGCCTAGTTGAGGAAAATGTCGGACCACCTTCTTCTGTTCAACTCAGTTGTAGCTCAATATCAAAGAAAGTATTAAAAATGAAGTGAACATTGAGACCTTTTGAAATATATGCACGCACACCTTTACCTCTTTCTATGTGTAATCTGATATTTTGTAGAATTTAGGGATCAGCGGTTAAAAAGCCTTTCGTGATTACATGGAAGGCTTTCATCATCATCATGTTTACTTTCTTTATGATATGATTATTATTATTGTTATTGTTCTATCATTGTTGTCATTATGTGCCATAGGAAAGACATTGTGAAGTTGGACATTCCGAATTGAATAGACTATAAAATACTTCCTGTAGTTGACATTGATGTCGCACGGAGTCACGGCTGTTTTGTTTCCGCTTTACTGTGAGATGTGATCTATGGAGGTAGGCGGGACATCGCTCACTGGCCAGACGGACACACACCTGTGTCACTAGTTAGGGAGAATCAAACTGTCTTGAGTCACATGACGGAAAGAGAAACCTCGCTCACCGAGACAAAAAAGTCTTGACTCCGTGTACCACCAGCCTACGTCATGCCATCAATGAGCGAGTCAAGCTCCAAGTGAAACTTGTTAAATTGTTTTCTTGTCTCCACAGATTCTGCGCCCAGTTCCCTCTGCATTTCATTGTCCTAAACTGAAGAAAGTCCAGAGAAACAGGGGTTAACGACCTTGCTGACCTGATAGAAAGAGCAGCCGCATATTCGTGTATGAAATCCTAGCAGGACTCTAGAATATATCTCTAGGGGACACTCCAGTCTGTATTGCTGAACTGAATCAACGACCCATCACACCTTACAGCAAAAGAAAACTGTTACTTTCTGTACGACAATGGCTGAGCTCGATCGGGAAGCGATCCTGGACGCAACCAAGGTATTGACAATCATCTTCATCATCCTAATTATCCTCACAAACGGTTATTTGATTTTCAAGATCACTAACAAACACGAGTTTTACTGTCATCCAAAGTATACAATAATGATATCACTCGCTTTGGCAGGTTTAATTTTTGCTACGGCTTGTTTAGTACTTGATCTTCGGAAGTTTGAAAGCCATTTACATACCTCTTGCAGCATGCTGGTGTTCAACTACGTGTACAAAGAAAACCTTCTGCACTTTGTCTACGGCGTAGGATTGATTACCTTGGCGATAGAAATAGAATATCGTCGCAGAAACCCTCTGGTGATGGATTCATCCTCTGTCAGGTCACTCATCTACAATTTCGTGCCTTGGATATCCGGCATCATCGTGATCCTCCCACTGACGCTGACAATAATGTCAACTGGACCGACTGTCTGTATAGTACTCCACGACCTGCTGTAGCTGATGTTGTGGTGTCTCAAATTGTCCCTGCCAGTGTAGCACTGCTGACGTGTGTCATTGGGAGATGCTGCAAGGACACAGAACCGGCTGCCAACATTACCGGGCAAGAAATGGTCCTCATCCCATCTACAGCCGACACTTCAGACACGACCGACTTCTCCCAGACAAAGAACAAAATTCCAACCTCCCCTTTCGCTTGGGAAAAGATTCGACTGATGCGGATTTCCATTTGTTTCTTTTTCTTTGTTGTACCTCAAGCCTGCTTGATTCTGCTCTTTCTGACCGGTCACCTTCTGGAGATAGACCGTAAGGTTGCAGTGATCCTAGGGGAATGTCTGTATTGGCTTTCAGTTTCTCGTTCTGCTGTCACACCTTTGATATGGATTTGTTCCTCTAACCCTGACCCAGTCTCTGGTGCTAACCCAGTCTCTGACCTTAACCCAGTTTCTGACCCTGACCCAGTCTCTGACGCTAACCCAGTCTCTGACCCTAAACCAGTTCTTGACCCTGACCCAATTTCTTAAAGATTCACCCCTCCCTTCTACAGTCCCCCCCCCACACACACACACATAAACACCCCGCCCGCCACCCCCACCCCCACCCCCCCCCCCCCAACATACATACCCCATCGCTATGCCGTCGTTCCGAAAGAAACATTGAAACAATATAGATCTTACGAAAAATCCTGCCAGTGATTTACGAATGAAGATCCAGCCATTACAACCTGCAACACTCAGTCACGATTTTCACACAAATTCTGTACTAATTTGCAAAAGAAATTTGTTACAAGTACGTCAGTCCTCCACATTTTTTGCGCTAGGGGTACGCACATTAAAGCCTTTTGTGACTCCAGAGCTAGAGAGTTGCTCATGAAATATGATTTACAACATTCTTATTGAATTATTCTTTCAGATTTTCTTTTTCTTTTCCTCCTGTTTTTTTTTTTTTTTTTGTTGTTGAAAGGGTAGATGGCAGGGTTAGGGATTCGATAAGATTAGGTTTGAGGATAAGGTCGGGTTAGGGATAGCTACGTAAACGTACACGCCCCTAGCGCAAAGTGTACAATTAACAACAACCTTTGCAAAAAGATTTCCATGAAATGTTGAGTTGCCGTTGTGCACAATTACTGACAAATATCAACTTTCACTTTGGCCTGACAGAAAACAGATATTTATGAAGAAATTTGACCCAGATCTTGTTTGTTGTGTCGGTCATGCTTTCCAGGGGCGTGTTTCACCTGAGGTCACTGGACTTGTGCCAGCTTGTGGTCGGAGTGCCAAAGTTTCAAGTTTATTTCCTCTTTGGTGGGAAGTTGCAGGGCCATATAGGCCGTGGAACCAAACTAGTATCTTGTCATTCTGTTACGCACCTCAGGGGATAAGCTGATTTTTTTGCATGCAAGCTCTTATGCATCTCCCCTTCACAAAAAACCAATGTTGTCATTTCAAGTCTTGCACATTTTTGTACAATTTGTATGTAAAGTGTGCCAATAAATAATAATTAATGATGCGAATTGAGTTTGCCATTTAAACAATGCTATTCTAATCAACCAATGGAATTGAGCCTTTCGCCGCGAAATCCAAAATGGCTGCCTCCATGATGGAATGCTGTATGCACACTAAGAAAGATGTAAATAACAATATAATTCAGTTTTCTTTGAAAAGTTGGATGAAATTTCGAGAATCATTAAGTTTGTGGTCATCTTTAGAAACTACAGAAGGTTCATTAGCAAGGGTTTTCATTAAGAAGCATGATCTAGATCTAGAACTCATGCGCGCCAGGACACTGCGCATCAAGCTTGATATGGTTACTTTTTATGACCTGCACAGTACTATAACAGAATGGAGGCAAGATGTAGGATGAAAATGGCAGCACGATGAAACAATGCATTTTCTATAAATTCATGAACCAAACTAACCAAAATAATAAAAATTTCCGTGCACCCTCCGCCGTATTTGAAATGAACATGTAAAATTGGGTTAGTATAGATGGTCTAATAAAAAAGCCTTTTGTCAGTTTTGCGTTCAAAGGTGGAAATTTTGTGAAATATATAATTATGTAAAACGAAACAAAAATGCAAAAATACAGATGTTACATAGCAATAAACATTGTTATTTTTTAAGAATAAGTTATTAATGAGCACAGTTACGGATGACAACATTTGATTTTTAGTCAAAGATGGTTACTGGGAACATATTAAAACCATACCTAGATTTTCCCTAAGGGCTGCGTAACGAACTTTACTTTAGAGACTAGCTAGGATTTTGGTCCCACGGCCTAATAGTATAGTTCCTTCTCTTAAGGGTTTCAGTTCTTTTTTTAGGATTACAGCTAATCTTTTGGAGTGCGCATGCTCCGCCACCGTGCACTGGGGTTGGGGGGTTGGGTGGGGTGGGGGTGCTGTCCCTGAGTGAATCAAACCTGCCGTCACTTTCAATCAGCAAAAATCGGCTGGAAAATTGGCAATTTCAAAACGTAAATTGTGAAGAAAAAGAAAGAAAAAGGAAGTTGTTGGATATGAAAGTTGCATAAATGTAACCTGCTGGCATTCAACCTATTCTTACTGCTATGATAGAACGTATGCATACACATATATATATAAAACATCCCTCTGTTTGAGGGCAGGGAAGAGTTACATTCCCATAGAATATTCCAGATTTTTGCTCTGCAAAATATTTTCCCCTAGTTTGTGCTAGATAAATTTACTGCCATCTTTGAACTTGTTCATTGTTTGCGTGCATGGCAGTCTCTACTTTAAACGTTTTCACTTTAATTTGCAATTTGTGAAACAAAATCTCATGTACATATTGACTGTCAGACATAGATGGTGTGGTCATTGTCGCCGTTAGAGAAAAATGTCGTATGTCAAATGTTCCAAAAATTGGATATCTGATATAGTTTTTGTCCTTGTCGATCTAACTAGCTGGGTTTCAAGGTAATAGCTTTTCGTTTTTTTGGGAATTAGTTATACAATTAATAATTCTTCAATAGGAATTTCATATCTTATTATAAAAAAAAAAAATAGTGGCGGGAGTAATTCACTGCGGTACAATTTTGACCCTTTTTTCCCTCGACGCTACAGCCTAAATGACAGTTTCAAACATTCAAAAATTAATTTTATTAAGTGTCAACTAATCCAGTCCAATCGCTTTTGTATTGACCGATTGTGTTGATTCCAGTTTCAGGTATCTATATCTATATATATAATAATTGGGTAAAAATGGAAGGTTGTACTCTATAGCTAAAAAAACTACTGAACGTAGAGCCATGAAAAAATAATTGAAAGTAGTTCAAAGACTGAGCAAGGTTTGTATCAATTCATTCTAAGGATACAACAACCTTAAAAATTTAGAAAAATTGAAAACAAAATGGGCCGTTCGAGGTTTTCCGATTCGTCATTTTTACAGCTCAGACAGGGCCGAGTGTAGTCAGATATTTTGGTAACTCGAAACTTTGGTCACCTAAGGCTCAGGAACCCCATCACACTCAGGCTTCAAACTTTGCACAACAGCATATTATCAATGCGAAATCAACATGGGCTATATTAGAAATTATGAAATGATCAGTCTTCTACGTTTCATTTTCATTGTTTCGCCATCATTTAGATCTATTTCGATTTATGGTTCGCCATTTTAAGGTTTCGTTGTCACTTCCTGCGATGGGTTTACCTATCAAACACACTAACCCGTGCGCAAATCATGCTATTGTGCGGGATGCGCACGGTGTCAACTCACAAAGGCAGAGCAGTAAGACTTATTTAAAAACAAACAAATAAAAATAAAATAAAACAAATAGGAACAGGCAAGATGAAGCAGGTCCATAATAATCACCCAGAACTGAAAATAATATTCAAACCGATTTATCCCGGGCAGGGCCGGGGACCTCAGCTAGTTTTTAAATAAAAAAGTTGTACAAATGTAAAATACAATGATGATTATTTGTTTTGGCTCTCTATAGGAAGTCCACCGCACCGGAAACGATATTAATACGCGTTCAATTCAGTGCACGCAGTTTCCCTACCAGAAATGAGTGCGGAGTGGCTGGTGCGCATGAAATCTATAGTAATACCAGAGAGGCTGGATAATACCGTCGAATATGGGAAGCTTTCTAGACAAAAAAAGAAAAAGAGAGAGAGAGAGAGGGAGAGAGAACCTTGGGTTTACAGGTTTATCCAGGATAACGCCGGGTACCTCATCTCCCTCTCTCTTCAAGTGCCGGATCTGGAACAGATATCGACGATCATGGTTAGCCACTCATTCCTCCGCTCCGCTCGGATGCTCTCAAAAAGCTCATATTATCCTGGTTTTTCCCTGTCGCCCATCTGTTCAAACTCTCTAGATATGTTATTCTTTGTCTACCTCTGCTTATTTTTTGCCCCCTATTTTTCCAGTTAGAGCAAGGTATTCAAGATCTTTGAGTCGGTTCAGGTGTCCCAACCTCATCTAGCCTTATAAAAAAAATTAGCGGCGGGAGTGATTAGTTGTGGGGTAATTTTGGCCACCTCCGACTTGGACCATTTCCCATACTATCCCACTGTCTTCCTTCGGAACCTCATGCGCACCAGGGCACTACGCATCAACTGAACTCTCATCAAATACAGTCGTGAACTTATCAAAGTGAGCACAAAAAGAGATCATTATATATTACATTATTATAACTTTTTTAAACAATTACCTGGAACTTGAATCAACACAATAGGCCGACACAAAAGAGATTAGATTAGATGAGTTGACACGTAAGAAAATTTATTTTATAATTTGTTGAAACTGACATTTAGGCCGCAGCACTGAGCAAAAATAGGGCTAAAATAATTCTATTCTACATTTTTTTTTTTCATTCTTTCATTCTTTCATTTTCCTCTTTTTTTTTCTGTTTTTTTTTTTTTTCCTTTCTTGACAAAGTTTTTCACCGAAATGTCGGTATTTTTGTTGCTTTTTTTGTGTTCAATTCTTCCCCCCTCCCCCCCCCCTCTTTTGTGCGTTTTATTGTATCGTTTGGGTGTCATTTCCCACCCGAGACTTTGCTACATACAACTTTTTCTTTTTGCCAATTTTTGTCTTTGCTTTAAGCCTTGCTGCGACCCCGCAGTTTTTCTGTGGTTTTAATGATATTTAATAAACTTTCTGTCACTCAGTAACGACTTCTCTTCCCCTTCTGTGTGTATGTTTGTGTGTGGGTGTTGTGTATGCGTGTGTTTGCGAGTGTGTGTGTGTTTAAAGAAGAACAAACTGTTTCAGGGGCAGCAACTGACATAATTCCAAGGCTCCAACCATTTTAAGGGGTTAAATCCCTTTAATAAACGAGTGTCAAAGATGGAGTTTGTCAAAAAAACATGTATTAGAATTATGTTACACTTTGTCTCTATTAAGGGACATCCAAGATTTATAGATCAAATTGTAAAGAGTACAGATATGTAATGATCTAAGTTGTCCCATGTGTTCAAACTGTAGACGTTCTGGGCCAGACATTGATGACAACGCAGTTCAATACAGTTGTAAACATGGTCAAGCTGGCCAGTGCTGTAAACATCTTTTTGGGTGACAGCCCGTATAACAAACAGTTGATAAGTGACTGCATTTCACATGACGTCAGACTAAGTGTGTGTGTGGTTGGGGGGGGGGGTGGGGGTGGGGGGCAGAGAGAACGGCACAGTCAGCTGCTGGCAGACAAGAAGTGCACACACAACGGAGTTTCCTATATTTTCTTAGTAAGTACGGGCAGACCCTATCACACTAAGGCCCGGTCAGACACAGTCAGCTTCTGTCACTATTCCTCGGGTGTACATTCCGCTGGCAGCAACTGACTGTGTCGTTCGGGCTTAGTATGTAACACCACTCTCCCCCTTTAAAAAAAAAATTGAAAATATTTGGGAATGCGTTTCCCAGCCCAACACCTACCTGATGAGAAAAGCTGAGAAGTCGCCGGTGTAGTTGTAGATGTCGGGTAGACGTTTGACGTGATGGAAGTAGGAAACTGCCACATCTTTGGGGTTTCTGTAGATGAATAAAACTTTCAGCTTCTTCTTCAGCATGTCCTTGGGCTGAACCTCGAAAAACTGGCAAGGAAAGAAATGGAGTTGTTGGTTGTTACGTCATGTGACACAAGAGAACATCGGAGATGAAAGTTGTAATAATGATAATGATGATGATATACACAATGTATCATGACGATGACGATGCTCATATCTCGCTTTTTTCAGACTCATGTAATTTCTCCTTTTTTCATTTTTCTGTCATTTCTTCTTTTTGTTTTAACCATTAGATAGTTGTGATTTTTTCCTTTTTTTTTGTAGAGAAATCAAAGGGAAGATGATGATGACGGTGGTGGTGGTGATGCCGATGACCGTGAGGATGATGATAATGATTATGATGGTGGTGATGGTGGTAGTGGTGAGGATGATGCCGATGAGATGATGATGAAAGCCATTATCTGTTGCATGTGATCAGTCCAGTCACTCTCTATGTCCTCTGGCGTGTTTCTTTTTCTGTTTGTAACCTTGTTTTCATTTCTATATATCTGAACCCTGGTGTTCGTTAGTCTTGGGTATCTGTGTGCCCGAGTGTGTGTGTGTTCCGTCTGTCTGACTATCTATCTGTTTGTCTGCCCATCTGCTTATCTATCTGTCTGTCTGTCTGTCCCGCCGTCTGTCTGTTTGTCTGATGATGCGATACATTTGCTCAGCAGAAAGGAACAAACTAATTTTTAGGTCAAGAACTGGACATAACAGACCCCAGCAGCATCTTTACAAAACATTCAGGGTTGGAGAAACCGAGACATGCCCGTGTGGAAACTCCCCAGAGAATGCAGAACATGTCCTCCAGCATTGCCCCCTATACAGACAACAGAGAGAAGAGAGCTGGCCCCGAGGTGCGGCACTGCACACTAAGCTGTATGGGACAGCAGAGGATCTCAGGAGCACAGCATCCTTCATAAAGGCTATCGGCCTCCTGATATAAACAGTCTGACACGAAGAACGCAGAAGAAGAAGAAGTAGCCTGTTTATCTGTAGTTACAAATTCAAATTTTTCCACCCCCCCCCCCATCCCTGCCAATTAAAAAAAAAGAGGGGAAGGTGTCATTATTTGTGTGTGTGTGTGTGTGTGTGTGTGTGTGTGTGCGTGTGTGCTAGTCAAGGAGATCCCCAACGGATTATTGTAAAACTAAGCCGGTCTTTGAACCAAATAGACAGATACTGTCTTTGAGTGCCAGGACCAAGCAGAGACAATGTCCCCATTACCAGCGCCTGTTGCTGTCTCCCCCCCCCCTCCCCCCCCCCCCAGGTCTGACCTTGACATTGCTCACCGTGTGGGTATTTAATATACGCGGAGATGGCAGAGTGTCAAGGTCACCAAACACAGTGTGGAGCTCAATCATGGAGGATTCCTTCTCTATAGACTCTGTCGTGTCTTGACCTGCCACACAATGAAACTGTATAGTACAGTAATCCTTTATTTACTCAGATGTGACTGTAAATAAGACAATTTGTATTTTCAAGAAAGTTATTTTTTGTTGGATTTTTTTTTCTTGTAGTAATAATAATAATAATAATAATAATAATGGATGGCATTTATATAGCGCATATCCATTTAAAATGCTCTATGCGTATTACAGAAGCAACATGTCAACCACAGAGCAGAATGGAGCGCCTGCGAAGCGCTCAACACGCTACACTGCTTCTTTCTCTCTCCCTGTCTCGCTCACTCTCTCTCTACCTCTATCTATCTCAGAGCAAATTGTAACGCAGCCTGTTAGGCGCAGTTCACAACTCACAACAGTTCACAACTCACATCACATACATCACAACTCAAATAAAATTTGAATATTTATTAATAATAATATATATTTAATAATGAAAAGTAAATTTTGTTGTTGCTGGTGGGGGGGGGGGGGTGATATGGATACATTTTTAATCTATTAATTTCAATTTTGCCCGGGCAACAGCCTGTTCGGCCTGCTCTTTTCGATTTCCAACTGCCAAGGTGCACACGGGCCCTCCGAATTTTTCGTCATTATCCGAGAAGACTAGGTACTCGATCCTACCCCCCAATAGGATCAGGGACTTGAAAATATGAGAAAAATCCCAATTTCCAACATGCCTGCACTGCCGGGGTTTTGAACCCGGGACCCTTGGCATGAGAGGCGAGCACTTTGCTTCTAGACCACCTTGTCACCTTGTAATGAGATTAACAAATGTAGACAGAATAACCCTGTTGGCCTGTGATATAATTCTGGAGTGATTCCTTAGACCAGGCTCTCAAGTCCTTTCATGGGGTCAGTAGCGTGTAGAAGGAGGGGCAGAGTGGGGGGGTCAGCTCAGGGGCATCCATTTTAGGGGGCATCCAGTCAAGGAGTGTTCTAAGCCCTAGACGAATCTTAGGGCATATAACCTAGGAGATGGCCCAGGGCATGATGGGGCATCACCAAACCTCTGCACGCCACTGTATGGGGTGGACTCTCCCCTGGCCAGGTGGTCAACGTCCCGTCATGGTGGATTGATCTGGTGTTTAGACTTCCCGAACAGATACCAAAATTGCATTTTTCTCGAAGTTAGATCTAAAAATGGCAATCACCAACACAGCGGAGGCTTCCAGCACTTTACTTGAAAGATATTTTGATTTCTGAGATTAGTATGTTCATTGGCTTGAATTATCCACCTGGTCAGTGGAAACTTTTTAGATTGGGCTGAACACCTGGCCAGAGAGTGAGAGAGAGAGAGAGACAAAGAGAGAGAGCGAGGGGGGGGGGGGAGAGAGACAAAGAGAGGGAGTGAGAGAGAGAGAGAGAATGAGAGAGAGAGAGAATGAAAAGTAAAAATGATAAGTGAAAACCAAAGAGATACTTTTGACACGGCCAACATGTGACTGATGTAAATGATAGACAGAACTAGTAAATACAAGAGAAGAAGAAAAGACACATCACAGACAGAAGAAGAGCATGAAGATGAATGAAGACAGAGCGGACAGAAAAGATGAAAGAGGGGAAAAAAAATCCACACCTGAGACAATTTGTCGTGCGATTTCCCACAGCCAGTGACAGCCGGCCTTGCTGTAGGAACACAGGAGAATGTCGTCATCTCTCAGTGGCATGTCCTGCAACAGTCAAACAGCAAAAGGACATTAGGGCGGATGAGTTCTTTTGTTTCTCGGGGGCCTCAGCATAGTGCTGTTGGCCCCCTGTTCTTGATTTTCTCTCTCTGG